>APFE031117977.1:0-30366 GCA_000404065.3 Pinus taeda
AAGGTCATTTTAATGCATTTTTTCCCATCTCAAACAGGTATGAGTAATGTGTCGCTTTTTGTGCAGGACAGAGGGATTTTCGGGGAAACTTGTCATTTTTCACAAATCAAACATCAGAGTCATCTTTTAAGCCCTTTTCTGACTCCTAAAAACTGAAAAGATTGCCGAGCATTTCTTTTACACTCGTTAAAACGGAATTAAAAGACGGTCCTCTTACAGCCCTTTTCTGACCTAAAAAACAGGAAAAGATTGCCGGATTTTTGTCGTTTCAAATTCGATATTGGAAATAAAACGACGTGTCCTTGATCGCTTTTTACTTTTCAGGTCAAAGACACTAACTATGAAAATATCATTGGTCGCAAGATCAAGCAGTTCTCCTAGGTATTATTTTATACTTTTTCGGGCTTAGGAGACACAAATTTACGAAAAAGTCCAATCTGGAGTCTTCTAAGTTTCAGACTCTCTAAACATGAAAAACGCCGAGTTTCTCCTATATTGGACTCGTTAAAATTTCACAGTAAAGGACCTGTTCTATTACAAACAGGAACGGACCACTCCTTCTTAGGGTTCGATTAGAAAACTAAGTTGGACTCATCCGAAGGATGAGCTTACAATCAAGCATATGTTATCCTCCTCAAGCTTGTAAAAAATAAAGAGGTACTTGCCAGAAATGGTGGGGGAAAAGTGAGAAGAATGACCCTATTTGATATCCTTTTGTCTCAGAAAAACCTTACTACCACTCTTGAACACGACACTTGTTCATTCACCTAGGTTGGGAAATCCTTTGCCTCACATTTGACCAAATCATTGACATTTTTAGCCGGGTTATGGGAGTCGACTTTGAGTCATTTATCACCAAACCATCTGTTGTGTCGTTATGTGTTCAAGAGGTCTGAAACAAAACAGTCAACCGCAAAATACCTATCATTCATCATGTCATCATTGAGTCAGTCCTTGCAGCAACATTTCTTCAACTTGAACTATGGTTTCGTGTTGTGGGCTTGCCTGCGACGAGTCGCTTTCTATTGACATCAGCACATTATCTAGAGAGTTGACTTAGAAATCGTCAGTGCCTTGAAGTCTGCATACATCAATGGCAGGTTTCTCGCCTCCGACGTCAGTTTTCATCATTGACTTGCGATCGAAGGATTCCATGAAATGTTCGACATCGACTCATTCATTCACATCTCATGGATTGTGCTGGGTACTTTGAGAACCATTGACATTACTGGTGGCCTCTCTCATGCTTGTTAACAGTTTTCATCATTGACTGGTAATCAAGTGGTTTCTACCATGTTCGACATCGACTTATTTATTCACATGGCTAGAATCGTACCAATTCGAGAAGTAGAGATGAAGACCCTGGATCTAGTTTCCACCATCCAATCTGCGAGGAGTTTTGTATTCATTATGTTGTATACCAATCATAAACAGATGGCTACGCCCATACTGTGTCTACACGAGTCTATAATTATGATGTATTATGAAATCATTTCTATAATTATGATGTATTATGAAATCATTCCTGTATCAGAGTAGTTAGTCTGTTAGTTAAAGTTTTTGATCTGAGTATGGGAATGCCTACCTCAGTGATGATATGATCTTAAACATGTATTTTGTGTTGAAAATTGCAGGTTCTGACCGGGCTCTCCACAAGATGATCCTTGAAATGATAAAGTACTTCACCCTACCTATATGATATAACACCCTTATCTATTACAGGCTTCGTACTTTAGGGGGCAATCTGTTACACTGAAATTTGTCACCATGACTATCTGCAGTTAATATTGCTCCATCAATAGTCATATTATCCTCCTTGTCAAGCCTCATACCTCTGCTCTTCATGTCAAACTTCAAAAAAGAGAGAAAGTCACTTAAAAACATGTTTATCTCTGGGTATGCAGGTTCTCTCTACCTTGCCTGCGTGTACACATCCTAAACACACTGTACCTGCATACTTATATGCTCTGTAAGTCAAAGGATGGGTGCGTACCCCTGTAAAGGTCAAAAGGTGCAAGTTTCATCTTTAAAAAGTTACTTGTGGTCACTTCTAGAGCCTTCTAGAAGAGTGTTTGACGTGTATTGAGCGCCTCCAGATGGTTCATGCACCCCTATGATAGAGGAACTTATCCCATCAAGAGAGGAGGTACCCCATCCAAAAGAGGGAGTATCCCATTGATGTTGGAACTGAATAACTTCCTCTAGAACACTATAAATACAGGCATTGGGCCAGAGGAGGGGAGGATGAAAAGATGAACATTCCAAAGGGTAAATGCTGCTGGAATTAGGACTTCCATTGTTAACTTGTGGAGAGATTACCATCCTTTCTTGTTGCCATATTGGAAGTGGGTGAGCTTGTCAAAGTAGAGGAAATCTCTTGTTGGACCCTGGGAAGAGCTTGCACAACACCAAGGCTCAGGTTGTAATGGTTCCTTTTTTTGTTTCCTTAATACAAATAAGTCCATTCTGCTCAATGATTTGTTGTTAATGAATTATTTCATGTACTCCATGGTCTATATGATGAATATGCTTTGTTTTATGAAATATTCAGGTGTTATGTAATTGTTTGACTCTTAGTGTATGCAGGTCTTAAAGTGAAGGAGGAGCTCATTTGGATCAGCAAGGCTGGACTGCTACAACAAGCGTTGGATTTGAGGTAGGATCGAACAACACTTGGTTTCTCTTAGAATAATGCATGTTTAGAGAAGGATTGCTCTTGTTTGTCTTGTTTGTCACTAGAGAGTCTTAGACTCCTAGGGAGGTTAGGTTTGTCCGCAAAAATAACTCTTTTCGCATGACAGAGGGTGTGGCATACTTGGAGTTTTGGAGCAAGAAGGCAAAGGAAGAGAAAGAAAGTGCAAGAGGACATCGAGATCAATAGCTACAACATGTTTTGCTTGCAGGTACCGAGTTGCATGTATGTTTTCCTCACTAGTTTTGGCATGCATGGCATAGGCATGTGGTTTATTGGTCATGATATGTCACTGGCATAGGGGATTGCCTGGATTGACAATGGATTTGCCTAGCCTTGCCATTTCTTGGATAACCATGGTATTATGGGTTTATTTCTTTGTTTTTTGGTTGGTTCTCATGTTTCCTTTAGTTTGGGTTGAGTTATTAGTTCATGGAGCCTTAGTTGGAAAACCTCTCTCGAGTCCTATAACAGCTTGGGTTGAGTTACTAGTCCTAGAAACTTGGTTGGACAAACAATCTGGAGCCCTTAGTGGGTTGAGTTAATAGTCCTAGAGCCTTGTGTAGAAATTCTCACTGTAGATTAATCTGATTATGCAATGTAACAAAGCAAAATACTTAATCTACTTCCACAATCAAAACTTGCGGAAGCTTAATCGATTTGAGCAAGATCAAACAGAACACATATAACAGAGAAGAAGAATCAATCACACATGAAACACAGAAGAATACTCTGGGGAAAGCCTAAACTAAAAACCCTGCTATCTGTATTATCATACAAGTGGAAATATCTCAATATTACACAAATATTTATCTCTCACAGCTATCCAGATCTCAGTACAATCTCTCACTGCTGCTCATAGATAGAATAGACAACACATATGCCTTCTCCTTTGTCCTCCAAGCCTCCTATTTCCTTGTGCTATTCCTCTTGGATGATTCACCTTCAACCAAGTGGAACACTGCTCTTACACATTGTAAAACTGTGCAATCCTCAAGGAATGAATTCTTTTTGCATGCAAGAGATTTTTTCATAGGAAAATTCTTGCAACTGATAGTACACTGTCCCTGCCTTTAATCTCAACCGGGTCTTTGTCTGAACTGACATGCATGAGTTATTTATGAGAGAGTATTCAATTATTTGGAGTACACTAGTTGCATGCATGCATGCATTAACTAATTGAACTCACAATTAGTTCCTCCAATTGTTTGGAACTAATTTAACTGGACTTAACTCAGTTAATTGAGCTAAATAATTACAACTCAAATACAACTCATCCTTATCTCCTTAATTAAGGGATAACTTCCTCAATCAAAGGGATAACTGTTGCATGACTTCACAAAGACTTCATGTTTGAATTTATCCAACTAATCAACTCAAGATGAATTAATTAATTATTTTTCAAATAGCTGGTGAGACTAAATTCGAATTTTAATTCTCAATTTTAATTCATGGACAAATTAAAATTGGAATATATCCTGAAATGCTATCTATACCAATGCTATTTTTAGCATTTCTTGTTGCTATTTTCAACACCTTAGTTAGTCAAATGCTCTAGAGCCCTGTATAAGTTATGGGTTGAGTTACTATTCCTGGAAGCATTGGTTGGAATAAACACTTTGGAGCCTTGGAAGGCTTGGGTAGAGACTAATCTGATGATGGTTTTGTGATGTTTGAACATGAGGTGGAATCACTATTTGATGGGTTGAGGTGGTTGGCCTCTGGAAGCCCTGGATAGTTTTTGATAGGTGTGTTTTATGATATCCCACATTCATGCTTGGAATATGGCACGGGGGTGATTGGTTGAACAGAGATTTGACTCAGCCATGTCTACAGCCAGGTGGTACGTGGAAGTCATCGACCTGGTTGCATTTTACATATGCTAATAAGAGCTCTTTCCTCTTGTAAATGATGGGTAAGTGTACTTGTTATTATGTGATATTGATGCTTGTATTATCATTGTTATGCTACTAATTATATGCTTGTTATGAGCACGTTTTATGACAGTGATGATGTATGGCCGATGTCATGTTTTGACTTGTAAATGAAGGAGAAATGTATCTATGGCCTAATATATGAGATTGTCACTAATGATATAAGGGAATAATGCTTCTTAGTGATTCTTGAATAAGTATGAGACCCCTATGCTCAAATATGTTGTTTAAACCTATAGATTACATATTTGTGATATGTTTGACGAAATGTCTATCATGGCTAGTAGGGGTGTAGTCAAGCCCTTGTTTAAGTAATTGCATTTGTATCATCATTCCATTATTATATTTTTGTTTTGAAGGTGTCATTTAATTATGGGTAGTGACCTAGGCTCTGGGCCTGAAAAAGTGGCTCAAATCCCAGGGATGCAGGCACAACACTGGGAATAAAAGTCCCTCGATGCTGACATACCATGCTATGGGAGCATTAAAAGCCCTTTGAATGCATGAATTACAATATCAAGGGAGTGTCCAGGAGTGTAATGGTCAAGAAACTTAGTGGGACTCAAGGGTTGGTTACCTGAGAGGTTGGGATGGTTCTTGAGAGTCTTGTTGCTAATGTGGAAGGTCTATATGGTGTGCTTCCATAGATTCCACTTCCTTAAGGTGATATAGGAGGTTGAATCATATCATAGTAACTTCTCGTCACATGTTTACCCTGGTTTGAAGATTATTTAGGTAGATGTGGGAAGAGGGTTTTACAGAGTGGTATCAAAGCATGGTTCACCCCTATGATTGGATGGGTAGTGCATTGGTCATGCATTCATGTTGGTTGCATATGTGTTCCTTATGCTCATAGTCCATTTGCTTATTGCATTTGCATGGTGTTTATCATGGTTGTAGTGATGTCGCCAAGGGAATGTTGATGATGTTGTTGTTGGGATGCTTTAGTCATGAATGCATGTTAGTTGTATAAGCATTTTTTATGCATGTCAGTGCCCATATGTTATTATGCGTGCATTGCCATGGTTAAAGTTATGCATGTATAGTAGGTCAAACATGCATTGTGAGGTCATTGTATGCAATTAGCTCATCATGATGTTGTTGGTTGTTGTTTGGTGATTTAATTGATGTTAAATTACTACATAAATTATTGACCAGGGCTTGTAAACTGATGAAGTGTATGTGCACTATATGTGCTAGAATTCCTTATGGTATAAGCAATTCCTAAATTAAATTGAGATATCTTTATGCACATATGCTACTTAAAATTTTTTAAAATGACTATTAATCTTGCATAAAGTAAAGATGTCACACTCAACAGAAATGAAACTAATTTTATCACACTTGCTTGAAAGAAATATCACATTTGCAAAAATGAAACTAAAATTATCACATTTGCTTAAAAGAAAGTTCACACTTGCATAAATAAAGTTACTACGAAATAGAAGATTAAATAATCAAACCCAAATTACTTCAACAAAAAAGGAAATTAATCTAAAATATCATACTTAATATAAATCGAAATCTTCTTCACTCAAATGTAACTTAAACTCTATTTCAAATCTCAAATCATTTCACATTCTGTCTACAAATTCTTATGTGCATAAGAGATCTCGAGCTATTCTATCCATCCTACAACAAACTGATTAAACACAACATACCCTATTATGAACTCTGTTATCACTGTCAAAAGAATTCATTAACAATTGAAACTGAAAGGTTAGATAAAATAAGTCAAAGCAATATAAAATGAAAAATTGAATGCTGTCTAAAAATAAGTAAGACCTTACAGCTCCATGGGACCCTCCTATGAGTTGTAGGTACGCACGATTACTCATAAACGTTAGTTGCTTAGCAAAATGATCAAACTTTCCTTTATAAATGCAAATAGAGTTTCAAAAATAATATTCAAGTTTATCGTTTATCATGCCAAGAGGTAGATTTATAACCTCTTTCAATAATTTTTTTAGAGATTTACGAGCCTATCCTACTCGACAAAGACTAAAAATAACATGAAAAGATAATATGACGTGATTTCCTCATTATTTTCTATCAGATAAGCAAATCACGAGGATAAATATTTGCTTCCATTAATTTTCTCGCTCGCCTGGTTCGCCTTCAACTCCTTCTTTGCTGGTTGACTTCCGCGTTGACTGGGCTTATACAATGTTCTTATCATCGATCTAGGTCATGAAGATAGATAAATATCATTATGCTAGATATTAGCCACCTGCCCATATGTCTCGTTCCTTGGATGGAGTTCTGGAACCCATCGAACTTTCAACTATGTTGCAGAATCAATCATTAGCTGCAAAATTGGTGCAATTCAGTAGCTTATGCAAATATTGAGTTAAATAATAAAGAACAATGAAATTTATGAAATAAAATATGTTTTAGTACCTGCTATTGCCATTAGAGTAAAAAAGGAGGATGAAGTGTAAGAAGGTTGTCAAAAAGAGACAATTTTGAGCTTCAACAATTGTTATGATGTTGATGTGTTGGCTAAAGTTGTTATGATGTTGATGTTTTGATCGAGGTGGATATTGGTGGCCACCCTCCTATTCCACTTAGACTCCCGAGTCAGGTTCATATGTTTCCTTAATTGTAGCACAATTTACTATTTTTCGTAGTTTTTTTGGTCTTGAACTTTCAGAGTCATTTTGAGGCCCTAAACGATGTTTTTCTTTGGCAAAATTGCTCTATAATTGCTAAATAAATTGCATCAGCATCCATAGTCCTCAGAGAGATCTTTCCAACAAGGTATCATACGCGTCAAACAGAGATAATATGACCAAGTTATGACCTCGGGAAGTTGGCTACCCAACTAACCCCAATGGGGCCCATAAACTCTTGGTGTTACATCTCCTCAGACTAGGGTTTTGGTTGTTTAGGGTTTTCTCTTATTGTTCAATAATAAAAAGGCCCTTGAGCCTCATTATAACTAAGTTTGGAGGCATGTATCCACCACATCTCTTCTCAGAGATAAGCTACCATCGCCCATGCTATCTTATTTCCCTTTTGTTTGTAAGCGTAGTTCAATATTTTTCTATTGATGAAATGAAGTGTTTTTCTGATGCATCTATGTGTTTATTAGTATATTTTTAAGTTGTTTCATTCCTGTTTAAGTTCGGATCATGTGTTGGCTGAGATAGAGCAGGAGATGTAGATCACCAGAGCGAGATTGCAACGCTAGACTTCGGGGTAAGAGCATATCGTCATACAAGTTTGTATGGTGGGCATGCAGGTATGTGTTTAATGGTTGTTATAAGAATTATGGTTACTTATATACTTGTCATTTTAATGTTGTTATGGTTACATGTATGATACATGCTAGTTGATTAGTGTAGTCAGATGCACATGTGTCATATAGTCATGAATGATAGTAACCTGTTATTGTATGCATTCTGGTTATATGCATGATGGTTATGTTAATTAAATTAAAAATCTTGATGTTACATGTATCATGCTAACCTGGATTGGTCTATGCAGATGGTTAAGGTTATGACATTCAGGTATAAGTTAATATGTTGTGATATTATGTCATACTAATCTAGATTGATCGTACATACATGATTGTTATGAATGAACAACAATGTTTATGAGCTTATAATGTGAACATGTTAGTTAGTTATTGTTATGGTATCATGATCTTATTTGTGTTTGAGCTGATGCTTTGTAAAGTTATATCATGCTAACCTAGCTTGATTGTGCAAACAAGATAGCCTCCCTTGAGATACATTAAGGTATGAGTTTTCTTATGTCATATATTTGGTGCTTGACTGTTTGATTGTGTCGTCTAGTTGATTAATTTAACATGGTATGTTTGCAAGTTGGTTGGATGTTTTATGAATTGCATAATATGAGAATGCATTCAAATGATATTGTTTTAAGATGATTGTACTAACACATATGTGTTGAGACAGTTGATATGTAATAAAGTGTAGTAGGTGGTATTTGTAGCATTGTGTCTAATGACTATGAGTTGACTATGGATTATGACATGATTGTTAGTATAGGTAAAGGTTGATTTCAAATTGATAGATATGATTGTCTTGATATTTGGAACATGTGGTTGACATGTAGGAACAATTGTCAGAAACATGCTTAGTATTAGCATGGCAAGGTAATAATTGATTTGTTTATATAACTGTCCGTTGGGTGATGTGATAGTACATAGTAAGACTCAGTTGTAGCAAGGTAAAGGTAAAATAAAGGAATTGGGTGAGAATTCTTTTGGCTATGTTGGAAACTGCAATTCCAAATGAACGAGTGCCTTGCATACATGAAGTCTTCTTAACCTTGAATTTGTCTAACATTATGAGGATATGTGTTATATTCATAAATATGTATTTGATAGGCATAATAATTGGTTCTAGTTATGGATTTATTCGTCAAAAGATTGGAGTCCCTTAAGAGATGGTATGGATGTGTTCAATTGTAAACAGTGTGCTTGGCACAACAAGGTAAGGTAACTGGTGCATTGTTATGTTTATTTATGCACTAACAGTTACGTGTTTATGGCAATATGATGCAAAGGATTGCATTGCAAAGAGACTGCCATGAAATTCTGAAGAAGGCTCAGGTTGAGCTTTCCTTGGAAGCACTTGGAACCATGGGGATTGAGTCATGGTGTTTTTTGCTGGTATTATGCTTTTGGTCTTTTGTGATTTCTTGCTCTTGATTTGTGGCTTACCACTTTATTTGTGGTGTCGTATTGTTATTGGTTTCATGGTTTTTTTCTTGTTTGTGTTTTTTCTTGCCTTTTATGTTTTGAGTCTTGGGAATTTGTTGGGAAAGAGGAAATTTAATGGAGCTCAAGGAGAGCCGAATGAAACCTAATAGGAAATGTAAGGCCTAGATGAAGCTTGGTGCATGAGTAAGGGAAGTTGAAGGTAAGAATATGACAATCAGGTGGACTGGTTCAATCCATTGGTGTAGACAGATAGTGGTAGTATAGTCATGAGAAAGGTAACATGAAAGGTGAGGTAAATGGAATTGAGGTGTCAAATTCCATGCCTATGTCAGGAACAATTGCTCTCAATGTTGTGCATAGATAAAGGGATTTCTCTCAACTTTGACCTTATGATATCTAGTAATCATGTTGAGATCATGATTATGTTGATGTTTATATATGTATACATGTATGTATGTATGTCATGTCTGAAAGGGTTGTCATGGATCATGGTGGTTTAATGATAATGTTTATATGTATATATGTGTGTATGTATGTCGTTGTGTGATAGGATCATGATTGTTTTATGCTAATGTTTATGTATATGTATCTATGTCACTATCCAACAGGGTTGTCAGGGATCATTCTTGTGGAGGAATGATTGCTTATGAAGGTGAGTGGCATGACGAGGTTCCTGGTCTTACGGGGAATCAAGTGGGGAGAGTAGTCATGACTAATATACGAGGTCAATATCATGCAGATATGAATTGATATTGTATGCTTGTATTATGCCTATGTTTATGTTATGACAGGTAACTCTAAGGGATATCTCAACTGAATGAAAGTGGTGAGATCCACGGCATGTTAGGATAAGCATGGATGGTGGAGAGACACTAGAAGGAAGGTTGCTTGGTAGAGATAATGTGGTTTTGGATGTGCAGTACTACTGTTGTGTATATGTTTTACATGTTGTATATTCAACGATTGTACCTATGGTGATGTGTACATGTAATATATGTAGTATTGTGTATATATGATGTTGTGCGTATGGTATGTTGTGCATGTATAATGTGTACATGTTTCTTATGCAATGTCATGTACATGGTGGTACAAATAGTGTTGTGTGCATACTGCATATGTAGTGCTGGGTATGGATGATGCTATGTACATGTTGGATATGCGGTGTTGTGTACATTTCACACTGTGCGCATGATGGATATGCGACATTGTGTGCATATGGTGCTGTGCACATGTTGGATATGCAATGTTGCATACAGATGATGTTATGTACATGTTGGATATGTAGTGCTATGTACATGTGGTGTTGCATGCATTTTGTACATGTGGTGCTATGTGCATATGGTGTCATGTACAACATTATACAAGTGTTGATGTGAGCATGTGGTGCTGTGTACATGTTGTACATATGGTGCTATGTGGAGGTGGTGTTGTGTACATGTCATGCATATGATGTTGTGTACATGTGGTGTTGCGTACATGTCGTGCATGTGGTGTTTGTGTACGTCTGGCGTTGTGTACACATTGTACAAGTGGTACAATGTACATGCGGTGTTGTGTACAGGTTGTGCAGGTGGTGCAGTGTACATGTGATGTTCTATAGGCATTGTGTAGATGGTGATGTGTATAGGTGGTACTGTGTACATGTGGTATTATGTGCATGTCGTACATATTGTGTTGTGTACATGTGATACTATGCATGTGTATTGTGTAGTAGTGGTATCATGACATGTGTATTCGTTGTGTTGTACTCTGTGTACATATATGTATTGTGTTTTACATCAAGTGTAGGTGTATGTATTGTGTTGTGGTGTACACCGGATGAAGGAGTACGTATTGTGTTGTGTTGTACACTGGGTGCAGGTATATGTTTGGTATGTCAGGAGTAGGTGCATGTGTTGCATGGTGTTGTATGTCATGTGTGATTGTATGTGTGTGATGCACACTATGTGTATGTGCACATGGTTGAGGAGAAGGTACTGGGTGTTTTTCGGGTATGGAAACTGATCCAGTGTGCATATGGAATAAGGACAAAGGTAGAAGCTAATGATTGATTAAAGGATAAGTATCATTATTTCATTTCAGTTTTATTATGCACGTGATTTATGATTCTAGTCTATGATGTTTACATGTGATCTACGATTCTGGTTTATGATGGTTACATGTGATTTATGATTTTGATCTATGATGGTTGTGTTTTGAGCTACCCTAATGTGATATGTTTATACATGATGATTTGGTCAAAGATGTTAGTTTAACTTGTTGTGACAGGAAACAAACATAATTGCAAGTGTACCTTGTTGATGGGCCACCAATGAGGTATGATTTGAAGTTATTTCAATTTATTTTGGATCTAATGGAAATTATGTGTTGGGGGTATAGGAAAGCATGAAATTCCCATTTGGATGATTGAAATTGATTGCAAGAATTAGCAACATCATTGAAAGGAATTGAAACACGAAACAATATGATGGTAAAGTATTGAGGAGTAGGGCCATTGTGGGACAATGGTACCCAATAGTGTCCATTGATTTCCATGAGAATGCTATGACCGATATGATGGTTTTAAGGCATGGGGATTCCTTTGTTTTTGGACCTTTTGATGCAAGGAAACATTGTCGAGGGATGGACTGCCCGGGATGGGGGTGCCAACAAAACTTGAAAGGTGTGTGATTGCATGAAAGGGGGTGACTGTATTTCTCAAGGGATTGTGTAGCAGAGAAGGGAAGGCCGGGGATATGTTTTTATTGGTCATTAACATTGCCAGATGGAATCAAATGCACATTGGGAGGGTACCCTGGGATAATGACCTAGTAACTGTTCACTCAGAGGACAAGTGGCACTGGACATTAGATGCAGATTTGACCTTGCATTGGATTCTAGACTTCTTGGGATGGAGGTGAATCCTAGTATTACTTTAAGGTTGGAGGTGTGAGCCTCTGGATTCCCTTGTTGTGGATGCAGGAATCATAACCTTTTATTTGTTAGTTGAGAAAATGTGCATATGTCTATATATGTGTATTACTATAAATACTGTATTCGAGCTATATTTATAAAGATCGATAGACATTATGATTATTTTTTGGGTGAAGCAAATGTGTATGTGTGTATATGTGGTTATTATTGTAAATATCATAACAAGTTGTGTTATAAATCTCCAATAAATGATATGTTTGACATGTTTTAACAGGTGGTCATTATAAATACTGCAACAAGCTGTGTTATAAAGCTCCATGGGTAGTATGTTTTGTTTTTAGCAGTCTTGTTGGTTATAGGTGTCATTTAACATCGAGGACGGTGTTCCCCCAACAGGGAGGGTTCTGTAACAACCTTGGTTAAAAATCAGTGTAAAAATATATAAGACCATGGCCATGGGACACGTATTCCAAGCTGAATGGTGGGAAAGACATCCTAGCGTAGGTGCTCATTCAATTTATTATGGCTAAGGAAATTGGCAAATGCAATGGCAAAGGCTTTGGAAAAGAAAAATGGCATTTTGGCACATTTATTTATGAAAATAATGGAAATTAGGAGAAAAGGAAGGTGAAAGGTCACAAGTGGCATGTGAGGAGGAAAATGAAGGAACATAATGGAAAATGAAGAAAATAGAAGCCTCATTAATAAAAAGGCATATGAGGACCAGTTGGCAGACTTTTATTAGTTTAGTTTTGGAGCTCTCTCTCTATTCTATCTCTCATACTCTTGGACACTTAGAGTTTTCTTGGAGTATTGGAGCAAGAAGGAAAAGGAATAGCAAGAAATGATAAGACATCAAGATCAACAACTACAACGGGTTTTGCCTGTAGGTATCGAGTTGCATGTATGTTTTCCTCACTAGTTTTGGCATGCATGGCATATGCGTGTGGTTTATTGGTCATGATCTGTCACTGACATGGAGGATTGGCTGGATTGATAGTCGATTTTCCTAGCCTTTCCATTTCCTGGATAACCATGGTTTTGTGGGTTTATTTCTTTATTTTATAGTTGGTTCTCATGTTTCCTTTAGCTTGGGTTGAGTTACTAATTCCTATAGCCTTGGTTGGACAAATACTCTGGAGCCTTGTAACAACTTGGGTTGAGTTACTAGCCCTGGAGCCTTGGTTGGACAAACACACTGGAGCCCTTGGTGGGTTGAGTTACTAGTCCTGGAACCTTGGTTGGACAAACGCTCTGGAGCCCTTGGTGGGTTGAGTTACTAGTCTTGGAGCCTTGGTTGGACAAACGCTCTGGAGCCCTTAGTGGGTTGAGTTACTAGTACTGGAGCCTTGGTTAGACAAACGATCTATAGCCCTATATAAGCAATGGGTTGAGTTACTAGTCCTGGAAGCCTTGGTTGGAACACACGCTTTGGTGCCCAAGAAGGATTGGGTAGAGACCAATCTGATGATGGTTTTGTGATGTCCGACCATGAGGTGGAGTCATTATTTAATGGGTTGAGGTGGTTGGCCTCTGGAATCCCTAGATGATTTTTGATTAGTGACTGGCTAAAGAGAGATTTTGCTCATCCATGTCTATGGTCGGGTGGTACGTGGAAGTCCTAGACTTGGTTTTATTTTGCATATGTTAATAAGAGCTATTTCCTCTTGTAAATGATGAATAAGTGTACTTGTTATTATGTGATCTTGACGGTTGTATATCATTGTTATGTTGTTGGTTATAAGTTGGTTATGAGCGTGTTTTATGATAGTGATGATGTATGACTCTCATCTTTTGATTTATAAATGAATGAACAATCTATCTATGGCCTAATAGATGATATTGCAACTAATGATATAAGGGAGTAATGCTTCATAGTGATTCTCAGATAAGTATGAGACCCCTATGCTCAGATCTATTATTTAAACTTGTAGATTACATATTTGTGATATGTTCGATGAAATGCTTGTCATGGCTAGCAGGGGTCCTATCAAGCCCTTGTTTAAGTAATTGCATTTATATTATCATTTTATTGTTATCTTTCTGTTATGAAGGTGTCATTTAGTTTTGGGCAGTGACCTGTGCTCTAGGCCTGAAAAAGTGGCTCAAATCTCAGGGATGCGAGCACAACACTAGGCAAAAAAGTCCTTGGACACTGGCATACCATGCCGTGGGAGTGTACAAAGCCCTCTGGATGCATGCATGCCCATATCAAGGGAGCGTCTAAGAGCGTAATGGTATAAAAATTCAGTGGGACTCAGGGGCTGGTTACCTGAGAGGTTGGGATGGTTCTTGAGAGTCTTATTGCTGACGTGGAAGGTTTGTATGGTGTGTTTCAGTCAGTTCCACTTCCTTAAAGTGACTTAGGAGGTCGAATCATATCATGGTAACTTCTCGTCACTTGTTTACCTCGGTTGGTTGGTTACTTGGGTAGATGTGGGAGGAGGGTGTTACACTCTATGTATAGATTGATGGAAATGTTCATGATATGTTTCAAGGAAGTTGTAACTTGTTGATATACTTTAGACCCTAACAGGTGAAGGTTGTACCTTTTGTAGCACCTGCTCTAGGCCCATCACATCCACTATTGGTAGGGCACACACAATCTCAGTAGAAGTTCACACAAGGTGATGGTGGCCTAGAGCATCCATATGGTTCATAGGATCATCTTAGTCTTGGGAACAACTCTATGTTAAAAGGCATGCATATTCAGAGTCGCTAGGGCATAATTGAAATCAATGGTATAACTTAGGTCCATTGCAACTTTACTTAACCTTGGTTTACACCTGCATTTTATCAGGTTTGAACTGTTTTTTTTCTTCAGGCTTAGGCTGCAATTCTTCATTTCCTTAATGATGACAGCTATGCCATCTTCCATGCAACCTTTTTAATTATTCAAAGCATTGCAAAGACAAAATATATACAAACAACATGAAACTTACTTTTCTATTGGTGATTTTCTTTTTTCAAGGTGTTTGAATTGAGAGGATTTATTATTTGTACTTAAGGTGATTATTGATGTAATAATTAGTTAAGCTGGAATGGAAGTTGATGAAAAAAATAATTTGTAATTATTCAAAAAATAGTTATCATTATTAAAAATGTAAAAAAATTGTGAAAATTGTCAAATTTGATAACTACTTTTTTCTTTCTTTCTACTTTGATATTAATGATAGAGTGTTGATTCATCGTATCCTTTCAAGGCAATGAGAGATTAACTTGAGAAATATTTGAGGGGGAGGTCTTCAATGTCATTAAGTAGTTCAATCCCGATAAGCCCCCTATCCTAATCAATTATGTGGCACACTTCTTTCTCAATTGTTGGAATATTATTAATTTTTCCCTAATGATGATACTTCAATATGTCTTGCATTTAATATACATAGAGGAAACCACCAAATCCATATTTTTGGTCCTCATTATCAAAGAATCAAACCCCACCTCCTTATCAAGGTTTAGGTTGATTTTACGGTACAATGTGTCTTACAAAATATTATCGAAACTAATAGGCAATACACTCAAGCCTTTCCTGTCCAAAATCATTTTTTCTAATTAGGGGGATTTATAGAAAATAAATAAATTATAGACAACATCATCCTTATTTGATATCAAGCCACTCAAGCAAATCTTGTTGGGAAAAAGGAATGTTAATAAAAATAGACATGGCTAATGCATTCGATAAGGTTTGGCATAACTTCTTGAAGGAGGTAATGTGTAAATCTGGACTCGACGACCAAAACATCACCTAGATTTCTATTTGTATCAACAACCCTTGGGTCACTCCCCTCATCAATGCCAGACCAACTTCATTCTTTCAGGCTTGTTGTCAACTAAGGTAACATTTCCCTCTAACCCCCCTTTGTTATGTTATCATGACTGAATCATTGACCAGGAAACTTGAGTTAAAAAGAAACAATCCATTCACTCAAAAAATCAATTGTTCACAATTTGCAAATGATTCTTTGTTGTTGGGAGGAGTCTCCCCTATTATTGGCACAAGATTCAAACATATTTTGGACCTTTGGATGAATACAAAGTGGTAAAATCCAAATTGATGCATGTAACATAAACTCTTTAACTCTTGCAACCATTGCTAGAATCCTTCAATTCCATTCCATGAAAGTTCGTGCTCTTTCAAATATGTAAAATCCCCCCCCCCCCCTTTGCCTTCACTCCCTAAACTCAAATTCATGGCAATGTATCATTCCAAGAATCAAATCAAATTTTAATCAAGGGGGAGCACAATGGCTCAATACGACAAATCATCTTATTCTCTTAAAACCAGTGTTTTTGTCATATCCAATTAATCAATTCTCCTCCCTTCTATCCCCGATTGGTGTTAAATAGTCCATTTCCAAAGAGTTAGGGAAATTTGTTTGGGAAGGAGGAAAAATAAACCATAAAAGTTTCCATTTAGTGAACTGGAATATGACCATAGCTCCAAAAGCACATGGGAGATTAAGTATTAAATATTATATATTTAATTTCGCTTTAGGAGCCAAGCTTCTATGGAAATTGATATCAAGGAAATAAGACTACTGCAAAAAAGGAGTTCACAAAAAATACTTCTTGTTGTATCATCTTTACTATCTAGATAAGCCTCTCCTTCTCCCCATTGCTTCTAAAATTTGGAAATTTATGTCATCAACTCTTCCCCTCATTCAACCTCGACTTTCTTAGGTCCTTAGAAATGGTGGAAAATTCATATTTTGAATGACAATATTTGGTGGAAAGCTCCTATCTCCACAACTCTTTCTCTTCTTCCACTACAATGTTGGTTGGAGAATTAGAGAGAAGAATTCCTTCTTTGATATCTCTTGTTGGTTCCCTTCCTCTTGGCTTTGGCTAGGGTGGAATTTTAGGGTTGTCCTTAAACATCCCCAATCTCTTCTCCTTTGTTATTTCTTTCCTAAGAGGTTGTTCTCCTCACTTGAAATCAGTTAGGGATGCTAGGTGTCAGGGAACTTGAGGTTATTCTATTAAGAAGGGGTGTAAAGCACTCCCTTTTTGATCTGCAATCCTTCCAAAGTTAACCATATGGAATAAAGCCTAGCATCTAAATAGCCTTCCAAAAATCAACTTGTTTTGCTAGACTTTAGCTTATTCTCACTGCAAAAAAATTAAGCAAAAGGGGCATTCAAGGCCCATCAAGATATGTTCTTTGCCTTCAATTGGTGGAATCCTCACTTCATCTTTTCATAGAATGTTCTTCTTCTGAACAAGTTTGGCAACTAGATTTGCAGGCTTTGTACTCTAGGATTAATTGGTCAGTTTCCCCCTTTGTACTCCTAGAAATATGGATCAAATGCTACAATGAAACATTCCACAACAAGCCAATATTCAAATAGTTTGGGTAACTCTCCCTGACTTTGTATGGCATAAAATTTTGCTAGCTAGAAATAAAGGCATTTTTCAAGATGAAAAATCAACCCGTGGGAAAGTGGTATCATGGTTTTATTTCTCATTGACTTCTAGGGAATAAGCCACAATACCTTCACTTTCTACTGTAGTTTTGGTAATCCAAAGTTTAATTTGATTTCCTGCCTCTTGTGTGACCTAGATTAGGTATCCAAATTTGAGTTTACACATCAATGAGGTTCCCTTTATCAACCTTAACCTTTTTCTCCATCACTACTACATTTCATTTCAATTTAGTAGACAATTGGAGTTGATAAGCCTCAAAGGCTTGTTTTGTTGAGATGGTCATCCTATTGTTTTCTCCCTTGATTCAATCCTTGGCCTAGTAGTTTCAATGAGACCTACTTCCCTGTGAACCATCTACTATGATGAAGAATAGACTCCAAAACTTTGGATATGACTCTATTAATGAAAACAAAAGCTAAATTAGGTAACTAAATAAAGAAATAACTAGATTGTGCCCAATGACGACCCTACTAGCCCATTGTCAACCAAATTTAGTGACTCTAGTCATAAGCCAATCACCCAATTTCAAGGACAAATTAACCCAACATTCATAAAAAAATTTAAAAACCAATTTAGTGACTTCCTGCAAAAATGCAACGAATCTACAATGGTATCCATTGATCTCCAATTCAACAAGAGATGGATGGATGTAAACATGGTTGTTTCATTCATAGAGGAATTATGAGTAACATAACTCCTAAATGAAAACTCATAGAGATTCCTCATGAGATCAATGATAAAATTACAACATGGAATTTAGATCTAAGGAAGAGCTTATGTAACTCAACCACACCTATTTAACACAAATGGATCACTGATAAATCAAGCACAACCATTCACATAATTATTGAGGAAAATTCCATCACAAGAGATAGATTATTCACCTTCAAAACCCAATTGGAAAAACTACCTTCAAATGGATATTTAGTATTTTACTAATCTTTGGTTATAATGTTATTCGTGGCTCTTTATCGATCCTTATCTTGTTGGCAAAGAGACCATTTCAAAATGAAAATTCAGAAAGATATAGAGAGAGTTAGGGTAATGGGAAGGCCAAAGGGCATGGCCTTTCATTTCCCATTACTCAATCTTTTCTCTTATATATATATATATATATATATATATCTATTATAGATATATATATATATATATATATTATATATATATAATATATATATAATATATATATATATATATATATATATATATATTATATATATATATCTATTTTCATTTAAGTCTCTCTTTTTTTCTCTCTCTCGCTCTCTCTCTCTCTCTAGAATTGCTTTCATAGTTTGTCTAACCTTTTTAAATTGTTGAATTAACTTGTAGGTACAAGTATTTCAACCATTAATTCGTTCGTATCCATTTCAAATCATGGACCCTACTTCATTAAAGCTTCATTTAAATGCATTTGGAAATTAAGTTCATACACACACAACTAGAGAGACATAGAGAGAGGTTAGTGAAAGATTCCAAAGAGATCTATCACTGGATAATCTTCTTTTTCCTATGTGCATAGAGAAATTGAATATTGTATTTTTGTTTATCTTAAATAATTTTTTTTTTTTTTTGGAATACACACACACACTCCCTTGTAGTTTGTCTTCAAGGGAACTAGATCTACAAGGGTGTTAAAAAAATATTGATCTTGATTTTAGGTTTCCTTACCAAACTATATATAAGCTAAAAGGTATAGCTTCATATAAAGAAATATGGGATGCTTGATGCCTAGAGGCTAGAATCTTCTTCTTGTTAATGTACCCCTTGGCTTGTAGAGTTCCATCCTTCTCCCTGTAAGTTTTGTCATTGAGAATTGGTTCAACTTCTTCGACCACCTCATTTTCTATGTCAAACTTATAGATGGTTGTGATTAGGTGGTTGAATTTTTGCTCTAGGCCATCTAATTTTCTGTTAACTTGAGCGAATTTATGCAAAGTATTATGGTTCCATTTCTCATTGACTTCTATGGCATAAGCCACAATTCCTTCACTTACAAATATAATTTTGGTAATCCAAAGTATCTTGATTCTCCACCTCTAATGTGATATAGATCAAGTATCCATCTCTCAGTGTGAACATCAATGGGGACATTAAGAGTGTTCTCTTTGTCGACCTTAACCTTCTCCTCCATCACATCTATCTTTCCCATAAATAATTAGAATTGATATACCTCAAAGTCTTATTTTGTCGAGATGCTCAGCTTGTTATTTTTTTTTCTTATTGATTGAACCCTTGACCTAGTAGTTTCAATAGGACATACTTACTTGTGAACCCTCCAACATGGCGAGGAGCAAATCCCAAAGTTTTGAAGATGAATATACTAGAACAAACAATAAAATAAAATAATAACTAAATTGTAACCACTAATAATCTAACTAACCCATTATTTATTCATTTTTTTTTCCTTTCTCAATCGTCCTACAAATTTTCAAAATCCAACCCTTCCTCAAAAAGATATAAACAATTAATAAATTTATACGAGAAAAGATAACTCTATAATAAAATCATTTAATTACTCACCACTTGTATCCTCATGGGACAAATCATAATATCTCGAAATGAGCCACTATCTAGGATATCAAAGATACCACTTCAATTGTGAAAATAAACTTAGAGATAAACCTGCAATCTCAATGTTTGCCTACCCTTAAATATGAAGAATAACAGTATGACGGCATAATAAATTGAGAGTGATACTAATGAGGAACCTTTTCATGATATGATATAAAATCCTTAGTAACTATGAGATTCAATGAAATTTTGCAAGTATGGTCAAAAAGTTTATTATACAAATGAAAACACCTTTAGGTAAGATTAATGATAGTACAAAAGCCACACCAAAATATCATGAGGACCCATAATATCGTATAAAATCCTTAGTAAATATGAGATTCAAATGAAGTTTGGAAAATATAGTAAAGAAATTACCAAATGAAGATTAATGATAATACAAAAGCCACAGCAAAATGCAATAAAAAATTGCTATAGTTACATGTATTTTAAATTTTATATTTCTTTTAGGAAATTAAATATAAATATTATTGTGTTAAATTGCTATAGTTACATGTATTTTAATTTTTATATTTGTTTTAGCTAATTAAATATAAATATTATTGTGTTTTTTATGATTTATTATCTAGCATATGATTTATTATCCAGGAGATAGGTAGGTATTAACATTAAATATTAATTTAAATATTTTTAAAATATTGATTTTATTAAATAAATAAATAGAGATTAAATATTAAGGGTGAGATATAACTATATCAACATTTTTATATCCATTTATTAACATTAATTTATAATATATGTGTTAATATACAATACAAATAAAACAAAATAACATTCATAAACGAGTGTAATATGCACTCTTGCTACTTAGTACATGCATTTTATGCAAATATTGATCTTATTAAACAATAAATGGAGATCAAAGATTAAGTGCGAGATATAACTATGTCAACATTTATATATCTACTTATTAACATTAATTTATAATATGGTGGAGGTAGATTTCACTTCAATCCTCGGCGTGAGCGGAGAAGAAGAAATCGGCCTGCCCAGGCAGAGCTTTGTAGGCCTCAGAGTTCCAAACCATTTGGATTCTCTCCTACAGCTTCACTACTCTGTGTTGAATTCAGTTCTGTCTGTAAATTGGGAGATAATCTGTCAACATTCTTCGGGGTTTGGTTTGTTTCACACTCGAGAACTAGAGAGTCGGAGTGCCGAGTGGAGAGCACCGATGATTGACGAATCAGGAGTAGTTTTGTGTCTGCATCTGACCTTTAGTGCTACATCTGAGATCACAGACACGCGAGACTGGATGGTTGCATGAAACCTATGTGCATTGAAAAGGTTGACGCTTGGGTCTTATGCCCAGACGTGTCATCCTCATAGCTGTCTATACTCCCATTTTTGTTCTGTCACTACGATTATCACCGATTTTGGTTCACTTTGCTCAGGCCAACCTTCTAGGTAGGAAGACCGGTGATCTCTGGTTTTGGAGGTCACACCTGATAGCATCTTTCCATTTTCACTCAAACAGTCCAGTCTCACTTTCACTTGTTTTAGCTTTGCTTTCTCACCTGTATTTTTGATCCCATCCGGCCAGTTTCCTCTAGGAGGGTACTTGGCTAGCATTGTTCCATACTCCCTTACCTCACTTTGTGACGAAATATTTCGATTATGTTTTGGCTCGTGGGGATGGGCGCTGGTCGTCTTTGTGGTGCTTTCCGCTCGGAGAAACGCTCGTCTTTAGTAGGTCAATAAATTTATGATTTCCTTAACACCTCATCAATGATAGTGTTGTTTTTCCTTTGTGGAATCTGGATAAAAATCTAAAGAATAAAATTCTGATGTGGGGTATATCTTTATCCATTTTCTTAGAGAGAATATTAGCACTTATCAGAATGGTTTTGAATACTGGTTTACTATTTCAGTCTGAAGTCTAAATTTTGGCACTTTGTTTAAAGACTGAACTCATCCCCGGAGATTTGTTTCTTGGTATACTCCTTGATTTCACATGTCAGGGTCTGTCAATCCGGGCTGGTCGGTATCCATTTACAAGCTAAAGAATTATTTTGTCATAACCAAACCTTGTTCAGACATACGTTTCAAGTTAGGCCCCTGGCGGTGTGTTTATGAAATATTTTGCTGCTGCATTGTATGTCTTGATGTTTCATCCTGAACAGACTCTGTACCTCTGAATTCGGATGCAAGAGATGAATTTTATCTCTTTTGATTGGGATGATCATGTCAATCTTTAGGCTATTCCCCTACCCTTTTCCTTTAACAATTCCATGTAGACGACTGCTCCCTGGAGGATTGGCAATATTCTTGGCTTAGATTGGCATGCTCCTTCGACATCACCTGTCTCTTGGTCTTTCCGGGCCTGAACCCACTTTCTGCGTACCGGAAAACTTTCTCGAATACAATTCTACTTTTCAGGACAGTCTCGGGCAGAGGTTTTGAGATTCAAATCTTATGGTTTTCAAGGATAATGGTACTTTAAGGGATGATATTAGATCTTCGGGGACAATAGAAGCCGCCATTTTTTTGAAACACATCTCTTCCTGTCCTATGCTACCTCATGTTAACGTCAATCACCTTTAATTCTGAAGACAGCTAGCCTTTTTTGATTTTTGCCCTCCTTTTGGAAAGGGAGCTTCTTATTCTAGAGGCTTCCTTATGTCAGTCCTTTCATCAGAAAAGCCTCGTTTTTCTCTTTTGAACCTTTATTATCTAGGTAATATATACCGAGGGGGTCAGATCACACTTACGACAGAATTTACTGCTTGATCCGATATATCTACTTTTTGATTTCTTAGTACTCCTGTTAAGACGGGAGGTGGACTTTTCAAGTATGGATTTTGCGTCAGACGCATCGGCCACGGAGGCCATGATCCACGCAGCTATCCAGGCCAAAACCTGCCAGGGTGCCGCCATGCTATCAAATGACTGGAAATCCACATTGGATGACATGATTGTATGACCCTCGTTACCTTATGATGACATGGATGGCAATGGTCGGTCAAGTTCGAGATCAACCCGCAAAGGCATCCAAATCGATGTCCATCAAAAGGAAAATGCACATTGTGAGCCTGTGATTTGTTTTAAACAGAACTTGAAACCCGTCAAAACTATCCCCCAACGTGCGATGATCAAGCTAGAAAGTACTTACCTGACAGACCGCATAGCAAGCCTATAGGAATATGCCCTGGTTGGCTGATGGCACTTTCCAGAGATGGATGACACCAAGATGCGAAATTGGCTCAAGCTTCAATGGAAATCGGCTATACTCCCATTGTGGCTAGACTGATGAAAGAATGGTATTGCTTTCACTTTCTCAGTGTTAGCAACCTGGAAGCCATTCAGAATCGCCCATGGGTATATGGAAGGAGTTTTCTTGCGCTATATAAGTGGTACATTAGTTACAATCCGTTGAAGAATACTCCTACTAATAACTTGATATGGGTCAAACTCGCTAGACTTCCCCTGGAGTTGTGGTCGAAGGAAACTTTAACAAAGATAGGAAATGCCATAGGAAGATGTGTATATGTTGATCCTAGATGCCTGGGGAAAAAAGACAAATTTATAGCTTGGATTCTCATAGAAAAAGCTTACAGAGGAGGGTTCCCTGACCACATTGAGATATCTTGGAGGGATTTAAAAATAAATCAGAGGTTGGATTTTTGGGGAGTCCCCTTCAGATGTTCAGCATGCCATAGGATGGGACACCTAATAAAAAATTGCCCTCATTGCCCTATCCTTAAGAACCGAAAGCATCATGGAAATTCCCAGTCTGCAACAAACAAATATAGGATGAAGTCTCCATCCCCCGGAATGGTGAAGTTAACACCATCAAGAAGTTTGTCTCCATCAGAGTCCGACAAACAACAAAGGGTTATTAATCTTAAAGAAATTCCTCATCAAACCCCACCTTCTTTTAAGAAGTCAAATCCTCTGGATATAGTTTCTCCATCAATGCCCCCTCTGGAACCTACTTCTGATAAGGAAATCCCTCTTCCTCCCCCGGTCCCTCAGCCTTTCAAAGATTTTAATATGGAGCCCCATATTACCTTTATTCGATCTTCCTCTTCTTCACCAAAGAAGGAAATGACTCCATCTGGAAAAGGAAAAGAACCTATGGTTTCGGTTACTCCTTTAAAATCCCCAGTTTCTTCCCCTACAAATTCGATTGGTAGTGACCTGGACTATCTTCTAAGCAAGAAATCGCTTGAACTCAGACCCCTTACTATTCATAAGCCGGGGAAGCCATCCTCTCTTCAAATAAGCCCAAATTCTGCAAATAACATTACTGTGAGAAAGAAAAATAATAGGGGTTGATCCGAATTGGATCCATAAAAGACTGTCAAAGAACCATGACTGTATCGGGACGAAACAAATCTTTAAAAAATCCAAAACAGCTTCAAAAACACCCTGAACTAGTGGTAATGACAGCCAGTGTGGAACGACGAGGACCTTGGTCAAAGCGCGTTGACCGAGGCCCATGGAGACTGTGCAGGAGGTCAAAGTAGCCCCTAGGAGGCCCGGATCGGGAAAAGGAGGTGATTTTTGATGCGCAATCGCACATTGCTGGGTGAACAGGGCCGAAATGGAGGAGCCTTAAGCACTCAGTCGCATTGGGAGTCGGAGAACCGTGGGCAGAGAAACAAAAAACACTAAAAGACAAAGGCAGGACCCGCACTCTGGAAACTGGCAGTATTGATCGGGGCACCCTCAAACGGTAAACCGTTTTGGAGGAAAGCGGAGCGATCCCACTCAACATTCGACACGTGGTGGCGGAGGTGAGAGAAAACCGTCGTTGATTGCGTGCTATCGGTCGAGCAAGTCAACTGCGCAAGACGTGCGTATGACGTTGGATCTAGAGGAGCCCAGATTGGACGACTGAGATTGCGCCCGATGGAGGAAGCGAAATCGACAGGGAATTAAGTCGCGTTCTAAAGGGATTTGGAATTCGTTTGACCAACACAGTGGAGGAAGAACGCATCCATGACGTAACTGAAGAAACGAACTAACGAGCAGGCTGGTGCTGTTCCGATGAGGACACGTGGCCACTCCCTGAGCGTTCATGCTGATGCCGAATAGGGAACTCCAAGCGTAGCTGCAGAAGGCGAATCAACGGAGGCGGAAGAGGAACCGAGCGGGCATGAGTTTGGATGGCTAAAAGTCATGAATAGCGAACATAATGCATAGTGTGGAACAGTTGAAGACTGAGAGATAGAACCCAGAGAATAGAAAGTTAACCGAAAGCAGAGATCAATAGAGGGCCAAGCTGACCAGTGGCAGCATCGAGCACCAGAGCTTGAGAGATTCAAGCCATCCCATAGAGGAATATGTCTGGATCAAGCATCACATTTGGCTCCCTCCACTATAGACCAGAAGGTCACAGAGCTGGTAGGAAAAAGAAGAGTCTGTGTACTCCAGTGGCTTAGGAAATCCAAGAAACCACCCTGCCAAGAAAACCTACTTCAAGGGAACTCACCTTGAGTCCCTACATTGTAATTCTCTGCTCAAAGACAAAATAAAACAAGGCCACCACTAAAAGCTGGACCGGAGACGTAACCCTGGAGAATAGGGTGAACTCCTTATTAAAATTGCTTGTGTCTTTATGGTTTCTTGTTGTATTTCTCTGTTGTCTTTCCATTTAAATTTCTATGTATTAGCAATCTTATCGATCCGTTGCTTAAATAATACAGAACACACACCAACACATGAGTCTGTAATACCTTTTGTTTAATAAAACTTCAACTGATGTCACTCATAGGGTGATTATCAGATCAAGTGGTATTAGAGCAGTAGGTTGTAAGGTTAGACAAGCTTGTGTTGGTTTCGCTGTGAATGCTCACTAGATCAAAGCTCAAATTAGGAGAAGGAGAGTTGGTGGAAACTAATCCTGAAACTAGGAGAGTCTATTCTCGGAAGACAATGTCAGAGGAAGCTTCTATAGGGCCAGATCCTCAATTCATAGAAAGTTTCCTAGCTATAAAGTCTATGGTAGAAGAAATGTATAGGGACTTTAGAAAGCATAAGGATGAAGATTCATCAGGCTCTAAACAAGATAAAGAAGAAGATGAATCTCATTCCCATGACCACTCAAAAGGAAAAGGGAAAGAATAAAGCTTTCCTACACCTCCTAATAGCCCTGTGCATAATAAGAAAGCATCTTTGATTAAGTTAGATGTTAAACTTGATTTGCCTATATATGATGGAGAGCTAAATGCTGAAAAGTTGGACAATTGGATTAGACAAATTGATGTGTATTGCAGAGTACATAACATAGACTCGGACAAGAGTAAGATTCAACTGGCAAGCCTACGCCTAGGAGGCACTCCCTTGGTTTGGTGGGAAGGCAAAACCCAAGCTGATATGAAGAAGCATGGTAAGACCATCTCTGTCTGGAGTGAATTTGTTGCTGCAATAAAAAAGCAGTTGTATCCATTAGCCTACATGCAATAAGCCATGATGAGTGGGCAAACTCTTCGGTAGTTGAAAGGGAAAAGTGTGCAAGGATATACTCAAGAGTTCAGAAAGAGAGCATTGATGTTGGGTATCTCACTAGACTCACTAGAAACTCTTTTGAAGTACATTGGTGGTCTACACAGCTACATGAGGCATACTATCCTCATGTTCAATCCCACTAGTATAGATGAGGTATCTGTGCAAGCTACTCATCTAGAAGCTATAGGAAAGAATGGAAATCCAGAAGTTGGGGGACCATCCCAACCCACTGTAAGCAAGAGCAAGGAGAAAAGAAAGCAGAAGTGGAAAGTAAGGAAGGCTAACACTACACAGAAAAACAAAGCTTCATGCACTCACTGTAAAAAGGATGGGCATGATGATGAGCATTGTTAGATTCTGCATCCAGAGTTGAGACCTAAGAAGTCCGAGGGCAAGAAGAAGAACACTGTTGTAGCTATTCAGAAGGATTTGGGGTCAGACTCAGGAGATGAAACAATCATTGCAGCCACAGGTATAAAAGGTAAGAATTCTGAAGCATCTACTAGTAATTCTGCTCAATCTGTTATTGATGAAGAACATGAGAGAAAAAGACATAAGATTTTCCATATTCGAGTTGTTTCCAAAAATCAAAAGATTGATACTTTGTTGTTTGATAATGGCTCACAAGTAAATCTAATTTCTGAAGCAATTGTAAAGAAATTGGGATTAACAACTACACCTCATGAGAAACCATACCCATTAGGATGGTTGAATGATAAATCACAACTGCAAGTGACTAGACAGTGGAAACTCAAGTTTTCTTTTGGGTCAGCATTTGTAGATGAGGTTGAGTTAGATGTAATTCCTTTGGATATATGTGAAATTGTTTTAGGAAGTCCTTACTTGTATGATAGAAATGCTATTTTCTATAGAGCTGAGAACAAGTATCCACTTGTTAAAGGTGGAATCAAATACTTTGTAAGAGCTCATAAGCTCAAGAATAATTATACTCTCATAAACTTAGGACAGATGAAAAGAATGATAAATTCATGCAAACATTTCCTACTGATGGTTGTAAAGGAAAAGAAACCTGATAAAACCAATGTATTTGAGGGCTGTAATGCTGATCAACAAGCTGATATAGAAAAGATTGTTTCAGAATATGATGTCTTGTTCCAAGAACCTAAAGGTTTGCCACCCAAAAAGGGAATAGTACATGATATTATTTTGCAGCAAGATGTTCCATTCCCTAACATTGGGATGTACAGGTTGTCTGCTTTAGAGAATGCTGAAATCAAGAGGCAGGTGCAGTAGTTGCTTGAGAAAGGGTTCATCAGGCCTAGCACATCACCATGTGGGTCACCAATCGTTTTAGTGAAAAAGAAAGATGGCTCGTGGAAAATGTGCATTGACTACCGAGCACTGAATAAGATAACAATAAAAAATCGTTATCCTCTTCCTAGCATAGATGATCTTTTAGATCAATTGAAGGAAGCTATTTATTTCACCAAGTTGGATTTGCACAATTGATACCATCAGGTCAGAGTTGCAAAGCAAGATGCATGGAAGACTACTTTCAAAACAAAGCAGGGATTATATGACTGGCTGGTTATGCCTTTTGGCCTAACTAATGCTCCTGCTACTTTCATGAGATTAATGAATGATGTACTTAGACATTTTCTTGATGATTTTGTTATTGTGTATTTGATGACATTATGATCTTTAGTAAAATGTGGGAAGAACATTTAAGGCATGTTACGTAGACATTAGATGTTTTGAAAAGAGAAAAACTTTATTTTAAACTCTCCAAATGTGAATTTGGCAAAACCTCTCTAAATTATTTGGGTCATATAGTAGGGGGAGGTGAATTGAAAATAGATCCCTCTAAAGTGGCAGTCATTGTAAACTGGCCTAAACCCAAGTCTTCTATAGAAGTGAGAAGCTTCTTAGGAGCAACATAATATTGGAGGAAGTTCATTTCAAATTTTTCCTCAATTGCAACTCTCTTACATGCCTTGATAGGATTGAACAAGGTGTTTCAATGGGGAGGCAAACAGCAAAAAGCCTTCGACACCTTGAAAGAAAGAATTAGTACAACACCGGTACTAGCACTGCCAGATCTACAAAGACCATTTGAGATCCAAACTAATGCCAGTGACTATGCCATGGGAGCAGTGTTGACACAGCACGTTAAACCCATATGTTATCATTCTGAGACCTTTAATCCTGCAGTAGTTAACTATCCTACATATGATAAAGAATTGTATGCATTAGTTCAGAGTGTGAAAAAGTGGAAACATTAAATAAATGGGCAAAGAAACAGTAATACATACTGATCATCAGCAACTTCAATACCTACACTCCCAAACTAAGTTGCAGCAATCAAGACATTACAAGTGGATGAGTTTTCTACGACAGTTTCATTTAGTCATCAAATATAAAAAGGGGATACATAACAAGGTTGCATACATGTTATCTAGACCCATTATAAATGCATCTACCATACTTAAGCATAATTTTTTGCTGCATGAAAGCTACATAGAACAATATGCTCAGGACATGGACTTTAAAGATGTATATGCAACTTTGAGTCAAGGAAAATGAATAGAAGAATTGGACTATCACATGAAGGACCGAATATTATATCATTGTGGGAAACTCTACATTCCACAAACTGAGAGAGTAAAGATAATTAGGGAAGCACACACTTCTCTGATATCAGGTCACTTTGGGGTAAGTGAAACAGTTGCACATCTGCAAAGGTTCTATTATTGGCCGAGAATGAGTGAGACAGTTTCTAGATATGTAAAGGGATGTGCTATGTGTGCAAAAAGCAAGCCCAACAACAGAAAACTAGGCTTGTACACTCCATTGCCAGTTCCTTCTCACCCTTGGGAAAGCATTTCCATGGATTTTGTTGGAGGACTGCCTAGGAAAGGTCATGATTATCTATATGTTGTTGTGGATAGGTTCAACAAAATGTGTATTTCGATACCCTGTAGTAAACAGATTACAGCTGAACAAACTGCAAAATTATTCTTTGAACATGTATGGGTTCATTTTGGATTACCCACTTCTATTGTATCTGATCGAGACACCCGATTTGTGGGGAAGTTTTGGTCCAGTCTGGTGGGAAACTAAGGACACCAAATTAAAGAAAAGGTACAACTTTTATCCAAAAACAGATGCTAGAACAGAAGTAGTAAATAGGACGGTGATCAGTTACTGAAGAGGATTAATGCAAGCAAACATCCTAGCTTTTGGGAGGAACACTTTGTGTTATGTGCAACATGCTTACAATAGAGCCAAACACTCTTCTACACAGAGATCTCCTTTTGAGACCTGTTTTGGTTTCATACCAAGGTCTCCTTTGGATTTTGTCTTTGGTAAAGATACCATGGATGATAGACATAGTGATGTGGACAAGGCAATTAGGTTCATTGAACAGATCCAGGAGATCCACCAAGTAGTACAAGAACAACTGGAAAAGAGCCGGGCCAAGTACAAGGCTAGGCATGATAAGCATCGGATGGAGCATAGTTTTCAAGTTGGAGACCAAGTCTGGTTGTATATCAGCAAGGACATGATGCAAGGTGAAAGTAAAAAGCTAAAACCTATTAGGTATGGACCCTTCAGGATACTTGAGAAGATTGGTGAAAATGCTTTTCGCCTTGATCTACTAGCTTACATGCACATCTACTCAGTCGTGAATGCAGATTGCTTGAGGTTGTTTGAACCTTCAATGA
>APFE031117977.1:30376-40820 GCA_000404065.3 Pinus taeda
ATTGGTGAAAATGCTTTTCGCCTTGATCTACTAGCTTACATGCACATCTACTCAGTCGTGAATGCAGATTGCTTGAGGTTGTTTGAACCTTCAATGATTGAGGACCCTGAAGAGCAGAGTCAATTACCTTCCGTTGATGACCTACTACCTGAATATCTTAATGAATTACGAGAAGACACAATGCTGGACAGGAAGGTAAGGATGACGCGCAGTGGACAAGTGGAATACCTCAGGATTGGGCTTAAAGGTTCGAAGCCGATCAGTGCGAAGTGGATTGAGATTGGGCAAGTGAGACAACACTTTCCTCACTTAGTCGATGCTTGAAGAAAACCAACTTTTGGTGGTCCAAAAGCTCTTTTAGTGGGAAGGTCGTGATCCGAATTGGATCCATAAAAGACTGTCAAAGAACCATGAATGTATCGGGACGAAACAAATCTTTAAAGAATCCAAAACAACATCAAAAGCACCCTAAATCGGTGGCAATGGCAGCCAGCGTGGAACGACGAGGACCTCTGTCAAAGTGTGCTGACTGAGGCCCATGGAGACTGCGCAGGAGGTCAAAGTAGCCCCTGGGAGCCCTAGATCGGGAAAAGGAGGTGATTTTTGTTGCACGATTTCGCATCGCTGGGTGAACAGGGCCGAAATGGAGGAGCCTTAAGCACTCGGTCGCGTTGGGAGCCGGAGAACCGCGGGCGAAGAAATGAAAAGCGCTAAAAAGACAAAGGCGGGACCCGCGCTTTGGAAACTAGCAGTATTGAGGGTGCCCTCAAGCGGTAAACGGTTTTGGAGGAAAGCGGAGTGATCCCACTCAATGATCGACACGTGGCAGTGGAGGTGAGAGAAAATCGCCGTTGATCACGCGCTATCGGTCAAGCAAGTCAACCGCGTGAGACATGTGTATGACGTTGGATCTAGAGGAGCCCAGATCAGACGGCTGAGATTGCGCCCGATGGAGGAAGTAGAATCGACAAGGAATTAAGCCGCGTTCTAAAGGGATTTAGAATCCGTTTGATCGCCACGGTGGAGGAAGAACGCATCCACGACGTAACCGAAGAAACAAACCGACGAGTACGCTGGCACTGTTCCGATGAGGACACGTGGCCACTCCCTGAGCGTTCATGCTGATGCCGAACAGGGAACTCCAAGCACAGTTGCACAAGGCGAATCGATAGAGGTGGAAGAGGAATTGAGCGGGCATGAGTTCGGATGGCTAAAAGCCATGAACAACGAAACATAATGCACAGTGTGGAACAGTTGGACACTGAGAGACAAAAAATAGAGAAGAGGAAGTTAAGCGAAAGCAGAGATCGACAGAGGGTCGAGCTGACCAGTGGCAGCATCGAGTACTAGAGCTTGAGAGATTCAAGCCATCCCATAGAGGAATCTGTCCGGATCAAGCATCACATTTGGCTCCTTCCACTGTAGACCAGAAGGTCACAGAGCTGGTAGGAAGAAGAAGAGTCTGTGTACTCCAGTGGCTTGGGAAATCCAAGAAACCACCCTGCCAAGCAAACCTACTTTAGGAGAACTCACCTTGAGTCCCTGCATTGTAATTCTCTGCTCAAAGACACAATAAAACAAGGCCACCACTGAAAGCTAGACCGAAGACGTAACCTTGGAGAATAGGGTGAACTCCTTATTAAAATTGCTTGTGTCTTTATGGTTGCTTGCTGTATTTCTCTGCTGTCTTTCCATTTAAATGTCTGTGTATTGGGAATCTGATCAATCCGTTGCTTAAATAATACAGAACACACACCAACACATGAGTTTGTAATACCTTTTGTTTAATAAAACTTCAACTTATGTCACTCATAGGGTGATTATCAGATCAGGGGTAGTAGACATTTCAGGGGAAGGGTCGATGGTGCAAGCAGAGGAGTACATAATATTTCTCTTATAGATGTCCCTATCATTGATATGACAGAAGAAAGGCCTCTTAGAGCAAGCATGGCTGAAAAGACTCCTCAATGACATTCATCATATCAATGAACATAAGGGGTCTGGGGGTAGACCAGAAATTTTTGGCCCTAAAGAATCTCTTCTATTCAGTATAGCCTAAAATCATATTAATCCAAGAAACAATGCATAACACTCCTCTATCTATTTCCTACTTCAGGAAAATGTTCCCCACCTGGCATATAACTGCTTCGGAAGCAAATGGCCTTTCCGGGGGACTAGCGGTTTTATGGGATCTTGATTGGATTAGAGCAAAATCATATAGGTGCTTTACGGGTATTCTCATCTCGACATCAATTAGGGGGAAAGACTGTCCAATCAACATTCTGAATATTTATGCTCCTTACAAAAACAGATTGCCATTCTGGGAGAAATTATTTGCATCAGAAATTTTTAATATCAAAATTTTGATGATTGCAGGAGATCTAAATGTCACTTTAAACTCTGATGAAACATGGGGCAATAGCAGGAAAAAGGATCCTCTTGCAGATCGCATCAGATATGAGCTACTAAACAGAAATCTTGTTGATATAAACCCTCCCAAAATGCTTCCGACATGGGACAATGGAAGGAACGAAGAGGCCTATATAGCCAAAATACTTGATAGATTTATCCTTCATGTTAGCATAATAGATAGACTAGGCATGCCATTCTCAACAATTGGGAATGTGTTCATATTAGATCATAGACCGATACTTCTAAGTTGGAGAGAAAAGGGTATTCATTCAAATTTAATAGGTCATGCTTGGAAGAACTAGAGTTTAATGATGTCATAATAAGAACTTGGAAGGAGCTATCATCAACAGATAATATGCCCCCTTTTTTGACCTTTAGGGACAAACTTGCTTCCATTAGAAAGGTTGTTAAGGAATGGCAATTTAAGAAAAGGCAAATAAACAGAACGTCCCTCTGGGCAATACAAATGGAACTGGACATCATCTCTGGAGTCTTGGCTGATCATCTACTCACTTTCAATATATGATGTCATATAAAGGAGCTTCAAAAGAAAAAACTAAAAATTCTGGAGCAGGAGGAAGCATTTTGGAGATTAAAGAGTAGGGCTATCTGGCTTAGGGAAGGTGACAAGAACACAAAAATTTTCCACAGGTTTGCGAGCTCCAGACGTGAAAAAAACTCTATATGGAAAATAAATGATGGAAAAGGGGGCTTCCTATACTCTCAATAGGACATCTCAAATGAGGCTGTAAGATATTTTGAAAATCAGTACAAGAGAGATAGGGACTACAGGATTCAGGACATTCTATGGGGCATTGATTTATTCCCACAAATGTTTGATGATGAACAAAATGAACGCGCTTACCAGCCTATAACTGAGGAAGAGATGTTAGAAACAATGAAATCTTTCAAGAGGGATAAGTGTCCTGGCCCAGATGGCTAGATGATCGAATTCTTCATCCACTTTTTTGATCTTATAAAATATGATTTGCTAAGGATGGTAGAAGGTTCTAGAATATCAGGTAGCATACATCAGATAACTTCCTCCACTCATATAGCTCTCATCCCAAATAAAGTGGAAGCAGAACCCTTTCAAGATTTCAAGTCGATATCCCTCTGTAACATTTCTTTCAAAATCATTTCGAAAATTATTGTGGAAAGAATCAAAGAAACTCTATCAAGGTTCTTAATAAAGGATCAACATAATTTTTTAAAAGGAAGAAATATTCTGGACGCAGTTGCAAACACACAAGAAAGCCTGTTTGCCATGGATACTAGAAAAAGTGAAGCTGTCATTTTCAAAATTGACCTTCGAAAGGCATATGACTACTTGGATTAGGGTTTCATTAGATGCTTACTCGCAAAGATTGGATTGAGATCCAATATGATAAACTGGATTATGGCATGTGTTGAGAAGGTGAACTATGCTATCATTATAAATGGGATTCCATCCTCTTATTTTCTAGCTGCCAGAGGTCTACGCAAGGCTGCCCCCTGTCTCCTCTTTTGTTTATCTTGGAAATCAATTCTCTAAGCCTCCACATCAACAAGGCAGTCAGTGAAAACAGATGTCGCGCATTGAAGATCTGCAGAAACAATTACATCTCACATAACTTATTTGTAGATGATATTCTTATTTTTGGAATGCTATGCAGACTCACCTGGGTATGCTTATATGACATCCTAAAAAACTTTCAAAAGGCCACAGGACTACAAATAAATGAATCAAAGTCAATGATCTTCCATAATGATGTCAACTTGGAAATAGTAGAATGGTTATCTTCGTTGTTTGGGATAGAAGTGCAGTCCATTAAGCATGGAATAAAATACTTAGGATTCCAGTTAAAAGCGAAGGGATATTCTAAAATGGACTGGCAATGGATACTAGATAGGTACTATAAAAAGATATCAGTATCAGAATACAAATGCCTATCAATGGTGGGAAGAGTTATCTTGGCTCAATCAGTTCTAACACAACTTGCAGTATACTAGGCTCATTTATTTTTTCTTCCTGCAAGTATCATTCATAAGATGAATAAGTTAACTACGAACTTTATATGGGGCGACCAATCAGAAAAAAGAAAATTTCACCTATCTAAATTATCTGATATCTCTTTTCCGAAGAACTTTGGTGGATGGGGCCTTCTGTACTTGCGGACCTTCGGGAAGGCACTCTTATGCAAATCATTGTGGAGAGGGATTTATGTAGAGGGTGCCTGGAGCAACACTATAAAAAAGAAATATATGGGAAGTAAAAATATCTCATACTAGTACAAGATTGGAAGGATTGGATCCATATATGGGTCAGCAATATGGTTGAGTTTTCGCAAGGTAGAAGAGTATTTCCTAAGGAATTTAGCATGGAGTTTCCAGTCTGGTAGCAAGATCCTCATTGGAATAGATCATTTCTTGAGTGGACATGAGGAACTCATTTTGCCTAAGGTACTCCTAAATTTTTGCCATAGAAAAGGTTTTTTTTATTGGGACAAATTGATTTTAGAATGGCAGGGCTCTTTCCCTTTATGGAAAGAGGCTGACAATATGGAGATGTCAGATACCTTAGCTTGACAATGGAAGAACATCAGAAACTGCCTGAGAAACTGTGGCATATATCATTCTTTGGAAACTGATATTCTTATCTAGAAGGATTCAAAAGGTATTACCCTGGTTCGTGTAAAGGACATTTATCAAAATATGATGGCTTAAAGTTTGCTCTTCCCAGTCCTATATTCCCAATAGTCTTTTGGAAATCTAGATGTCCTTCCAAAATGATTTTCTTTTCATGGTTGGTCTTTCACAACAAAAATTTATCATGGGAAAATTTGAAAAAGAGGAGATGGCATGGACCAAGTATCTATTTAATATGCAAATCCGCTGAGGAAAGTAATTGTCACATGTTTTTTAATTGCCATAAAACTCAGCAATTATGGCAAGCTCTATGGATTCCCACATATTTCTCATGCATCTACAAAAGAAGCGTTTCTTTGGTGGAGCAGCTAGAAGGAATCCTGGAGGCCGATAATTATTATCACTCTCTGGTGCACATGGAGATGGAGAAACAATGTTATCTTCAACGACAGGAAAGAGTATTTCATGGAAATTTTACCTAATATCGTATCTCTTTATGACTCCTTACCGAAAAAGACTCATAAGCAAAAAAAGTATGATCTTAAAGAGCATGCACAGGCTCACACAATGTTCCCAAGAGCGTATTTCGACGGTGCTGCGTAGAATGGATCCTGTGGTTGTGGAGTACAGATCATCTTGAATGAAAATACAAAATATCTCATTTATTGGAATGGGGGAAGGGCTCTAATAGCAAAGCTAAGGCGATGGCTCTCACAGGCCTTCTAAATTATTTCCTTTTCCTTAACATTCAAGCAATCTCAATTTTCGGAGATTCCAAAGTCATGGTTGATTATGTATCAGGAAAAATCCATATCTACAAGCCTCACCTTGTAGGCTGGATGGACACAATTAGGTTCTTTTGGAGAAGGATGGAAGGATGTTCCATTCTCCATATTTATAGATCACAGAACCAACAAGCAGACATCTGATCAAAAGAGGGTCTTCTATTGGAATAAGGTATTTGGAACATGAAGGTAAAGTCTGATGAGGAAATTTTCTCTATCCAAGAATTTTCCTTCCTAGGTACTTAACTTCAAAATCTTGCTGGAACTTAGCTATGCACTGTCTTTTTGTTTCCTTTTTGCCTCTTCCCCCTACTGAATATTTTGTTTATGTATGGTTGAAGTATAAATTGAAATTTCTGTATAGTTCTGCTTTTCCTCTGAGAATCTAATTCTCCTATTTTCCTATCTATGAGCAATGTAAAATTTTCTATTTTGCATCTTTCTGACAGCTCTATAGACTATCTATTTTTCTTGGAAATCTTATCCTTTTGCTGGGATTATGCTTCCCATCTCAATCTAGATATTTCTGGCACAGATTGCTCCAGCTACAAATAGGCCATATGAAGAACTTCATGTCAATGTACTGATCTGTTCATTATAGATCTTATATAATACAATTATGCTTTTTTTGCTCTGAAAAAAAAAAAAACATTAATTTATAATACATGTGTTAAAATACAATACAAATAAAACAAAATTACATTTATAAACAAGTGTGATATGCACTATTGCTACTTAGTACATGTCTTTTATGCAAAAAATAATTGATAGCGAAATTAAAGTAAAAACAATAAGATGTAAATGTTTTTTTATTAAAATCAGTGTTCAAATATCATAATTCTAATAATTGAAACTTTGTGAGAGAATTAAATTTGGATTTTGAAAGCTCTTCATTTTTGGATGGAGTAATATGGTGATTAATTTATATATATTTTACATCAACTTTGGTTATTTGAATTATTGATTTTAATTTTATTATACTTGAGTATAAATACTTTGACTCTTAGTTAATTTGCAAATATTTAGAAACTATTTCCAAAGTTTATTAAAGTTTTTGTAAAATGAAATATTAAACTTATTTTTTAGAAATAAAAAATTATTTTTGATTTTTTAAAATTCATTTTAATTTTGATTAGTTGATGGCTAATTTTATGGGTTTTAATCAAAATTTCAAATTAAATCTGTTCAGAAGGCAAAATTAATTAAAAAAAAACTTATCGTGAGTGTCCTATTAATTAATTATCTAATTTTTTTCTTCCAATTATGGATTTTTCCGTAGTTAATATTCTTTAAAAAATATATCTTTATGGATTTTTTTATTATTGAATGGACTTGTTCAATCATTTTTCTATTTTAAATCATGATGCATATAAAAAAATAATTAGTCAACACATAATAAATAATAATTTTTATTTTCTTTCACAATTTTAATATAATTTAAAAAAATGGAATTTTTTTGCTCCTAACTTAAACTTGTGTAACTACTTTTTTTTTTTTATTATATATACATTGAATTCTTTATATTAGATATTATATTATATACAAATTCTTTGCTACGCGTTTAAGACGACACATGATACTTTATATCAATTTAATTTTTTGATATAGAAATTCTACCATGAATTATTTATTTGTTACGGAATAAGGATGAATATAAATTCAAAGTTAAATAAATAGTTTGTTACAATAATTAACTTTTCAAAAAGTTATTTATTTTATTTATATCATATATATATTATTTAATATAAAGATATCAGACATTGTAATTTCTCCTCCTTATTTGGTCTCATAAGCTAATGATGGAATAAAATGTGCACAAGCACATTTCAATGAACTCTTAATTTTTGTAACAAATGATGAAGTTGGGGCTAATGTTTCATCCAAAATTATCTTTGCATCTATATCTATTTTGCTCCAAGGTTATCTAGTTCATTAATTACTTCTGTTACTTTCTTTCATCATATATAAATGTGTTTCATTATTAGATTTATGAATTTGTTCATACATTCAATAATTGCTATCGATTATCTTTTGCATAAGAGACATTTACTAAGCAACAACATTGCACATTACTCTTGTTTTATTTATATTAGTGTAAGTGAAATAGTTTTATTTATGATTTCAAAACTTTAATAAAGTTCATAGAATCTATTTAAAAATTTCAAAACTAATTCAAAGTCAATGCTTTTTAACCAAAATAAAAAACAATATATGAGAACCCTTATGGGGTGAATGTGATCATATAACTAAGTTATATTAAGTACATGATTTAAGCACCAAAACCTTGGTGGAGGGGGAAAAACATTGCTAATAATCTATTGGTACATGATAACATAGTTTTATTGAAAAAGAGTAGGCAACAATTAAATAATTAAACTATTAAAAATAACTATGATTAATAAAATACATTAATAGAAAAAGATGAAAAAACATTATTAATTAGAAAGAATACAACTATAGCCTCTAATGCCTCCTTCCTTTTCCTATTGTGTCATATTTGAACATTTTTCAATCATATCCCAAGTTGTTCTTAAGGGGGGATGTTAGGATATTTCGACAAATATGAAATAGTTAAGTATAACTTGGTCTAGTGTGGAGTTAGGTAAAGTGTGTTTCTTTACTATGTACTTTTGTAACTTATAATCCGACGATCACGATATGTTCTAGATATTAAGTGATCTGGCGGTTTATTCTCTCCTCAATATTTCTGACACTTGATCCGTGGCTTAACACCCGATTGGTCCATGATCTCTATTTAAAGAGCATGGAGGGTCATTTGTAGGGTGATCGCTCATGAGAGAAGCTCACGTAAATTTTCATTCTTTTATTAATAAATTGCTTGAAGTGGGTGCGTTGGCTCAGGCCATGGATTGTTTCCCTCTTTGAGGGTTTTAACCATGTCAAGAATACTGATGTATTGATCTATGATTTGTTTGCGAGTGGTGTCCTTTGGTGTTCTATCTGAGGAACTTACCCTATAAATTCCTACATGGTATCGAAGCTATTTGAGGGCTGCATCCGTTGGTGATCCAAATCCGAAGCGGGTACAACTGCATCCGACTGTCATTTCCTAGATCTACTATTTCTTACTGCTTCCGGGCCAAGAGGACTGCTCTATTGTGTTAAGAGCATTTGTTCCAGTGAGGAACCCCTTTTGTTTCACGCGAAAATATTTCCAGTAGCCCTAGCAACGTCATTTTTAAATTCTGGAGGTATATAGTCTTTATTTGCAGTTTTAGTTATTCATCTCACTGTTTATTTCTGTTTATTTAGCTCTCCGTTTTTAATTATCGGATCTATACCTTTCATTTCTACGTATGCTCTTTGCCACGTGACTCTATGTGATCTAGGAAAATCAGAAACAAGAAAGGAAGGATTTTTCTCATGCATATGCTCTTTTCCGTTGCGCCTTAGTGTGATCTCGAAAAATCAGAAACATTTAGAAAAATATCTAGTTTTCGGCGAAAGCTAACTTTAAGCCATAAGGTTTGGTTTTTTTTTGCATGTTTGTGTTGGGTTGTGTGGTTTTTTGTTTAGTTGGCAAAAATATTTTTTTCAAGTAAGCACACACTCCAAAGCTTCAGTGAAAAAAAACCCCCCCCCCCCTTACTCTTTTTCAAAAATTACTGCCCTTTTAAACTGGCTCACTTGGTCCAAAGTTACTTTATGAAAATAGATGTCTTCTGTTCAAGTGTTTCTTTTTGTTGAGTTACTTTTTCAAAATGCACATGTATCTTATCTTTTAAAGTTATTTTATGTAAAAGTGTTCTCACCCATTATAAAAAGTGAGTCACTTATAATTCTAAAGTCTTTGTATCTTTTATTTAAGTTACAATTTAGTGAGTAGCTCATAAAGTACCATTGTAAAAGTGACTTTCACTCATTTATAAAAGTGGTTCACATATTTTTTTTAAAAGTGAGCTAGTTAGATTAAGTTTGGAAAAAACGGAGTTTTTTTTTTTTAAATATAACATTATCATTCACTTTCGCACATTCACGCACTTCGTCGACATCTTCAACAACTTTTCTTCAAAAAGTCATAACTTCTTCATCCGGAAGTTGTTTTCAGAGCCGTTTTTTTTTAATCGGCCTAATTTTTCAAGATCTTTCCATTGGAACACTTAGTTTTAGCATCTATAGCTTCAATTTCTGTTAAAATGGAAATTCCATGCCAAGTTATTCTTGACAACACCAACTACTTCCAATGGTGGTCCTACATTGTGGAATTACTTAGAAGTAAAGATGTTTACAGAATAGCTTCAAGCAAAGAAACTAAACCTAAAGATGAAGATAAGACAGTCAAATGGGAAAATAGGCAAGATCAAGCACGTGGGTTGATAGGGATGTCTATTTCTCTAGACCTTAGATTCCATATCGCAAAACTTGATACCCCTAATGAAGCAATGAAACAACTTACTAAAGTTTTTGGAATTAAAATGAAATTAGAGCCCATCAACTTGAAAATGAGTTGCTTATGTTGGACCCCAATAATTTTTCTTTAATTGAAGATTTTTTGTCCAAGTTCAAGACCCTTAGACTTGTCTTGGAAGGTGTTAAGGTTAAGAAAGAAGATGGTAACCTTATTTATTCCATTCTTACTAAGTTGGGACCAGCCTACT
>APFE031117991.1:0-16562 GCA_000404065.3 Pinus taeda
TAACTTACCACAGTATTAAACGCATTTAGATGCTCTGTCATCAAGTCTCCATCTTTCATCCTCAGGTTATACAGCTTTTTCCACAGGAATAGTTTATTCACCAGAGACTTAGATTGGTACAAAGTCCCTAACTTGTCCCACAAAGCCTTCGTCGTAGCTTCCCCTTATACATTCAACAATACTAAATCTGAGACACACAATCATATTGTGCTATTTTCCTTCCGATCCAACTTCTTCCATTCTTCATTGGTCACTCTCGTTGGTTTAGTACCCGAATCTACCGCAATCCACTGATCTTTATCCACCAACAGATCCTCCATCTTGAGTTTCCACAACTCAAAACTCTGACCATTGAACTTCTCAATCTCTATCTTTCCACCGCTCGCCATCTTCTTTCACCACCAGAATCGATCTCACAGATCTCCCACTGAATAGGGTCTACCGCGGGCCCGAGCGAAACCCCTCAGCAATAAAGGCGTCCCCTTGAAGCCAAAACTGCTATGATACCAAATGTAGGTTTTAACCCCGTACAGAAATTACCTGCATACGAATTCTAAATCACAGAAAAATAAACAATGCGAGAGCATAACACATAAAACACATATACACAGAGATTTCCCACTGGATCCTAAGACCGGGATTACTAGCTTTTTCATTATGTTCCTTTCAATGTTACAATACATATTTATACATGCCAAAGCATCCAATACCATGGACTGAAAACCACCGCGTTCAAAACCATGGACCAAAAACCATAGGTAGGTTCGCCCAACCTAATATAGGGTCCAATTTTTTTTTTCCTGGGGCATTGCCCCAGACCCCATAGAGGGGGGTTACCTGCCCCCCTCAAACCCCCTGGATAGGGGGGGCTGCCACCCCCCCTATGACCCCACTGCTGCGCAATCAGCGGAATGAAGGGGGGGCTCCGACCCCCCTCTAACCCCTTGATTCAGTACGTAGGTTAGTCTTGGAAAGAATATAAAACAACCCAACACAAAGGAGCAGATGTAGCATTATGGCATCATAGGCACAGACACATGAGTGAAAAGGGGATGATGATTCTTCACTCAAGTAATTTGTTGCCGAGTTTGAAGAATGTTTATTTGGACTTCTGTGAGAATTACATTTATGGAAAATAGAGGAGAGTCATATTTCTTAGAGTTGGGAAATAAAAGAAGAGCGAGAAATTAGAGCTTGTGCATATAGATGTATAGGGACCTGCTCAGGTATCATCTCTTGGTGGCTCTCCTTATTATGTTACATTTATTGATGATGCAACTAGAAAAACTTGGATTTATTGTATTAAGAATAAATTTGATCTATTTGATACTTTCAAGAAATGGAAAGCTTTGGTTTAGATTGAGACAGGAAAGAAATTGAAGTGTCTGAGATCAGACAATGGAGGTGAATATTCCAACAAAGAATTTGATAGGCACTGCTCAGAGCATGGAATTTGCAGAGAGAAGACAGTTCCAAGAACAACACAAGAAAATGGTGTGTCAGAAAGGATGAACAGACCAATCATGGAGCGTGCAATGTGCATGAGATTCCATGCATGATTTCCTTTACAGTTTTGGGTAGATGCTGTAGATACTGTTATTTATCTAATAAATAGAGGGCCTTCAAGTTCCTTGGATGGTGGTGTTCCAGAGGAAGCATGGATAAGTAAAAAGGTAAACTACTATTTTTTAAAGCCTTTTGGTTGTGAGGCCTTTGTCCATATTGATAAAGAAAATAGAACAAAGCTTGAGGCAAAGTCAAAGTAATGTACCTTTATTGGATATGGTGTTAATGATTTTGGTTATCGCTTATATGATTATGAAAATCACAAAATTATTACAAGTAGAGATGTAATATTCAATGAAAAGGTCGTGTATAAGAATCAGTTGCAGGAAAAATAAAACAAGGAATACACAGTTCTCGATGAAATCACTGAAAAAGTAAAGGTGCCTGAAAATAATAATAATCAACAACCACAACAACAAGCAACAAGCACCCCAAACATCTAAAAGTGGTTTTAGAAGATCTACCAGGATAAGTAGACCCCCTGAACGATACTCTCCTTCATTATATTATTTATTGCTGACTGATTTTGGTGAACCTGAATGTTATGAAGAAGCAATGCAGGTTGAAAGTAGGAAGAAGTGGGAGGTAGCCATGGAAGAAGAGATGGACTCCTTAATGCATAACCAGACTTGGGACTTAGTCAGGTTGCCTACAGGAAAAACTACATTGAAAAATAAATGGGTTTACAAGCTGAAGGAAGAAGATGGAGGAAAACAAAGGTACGAAGCTAGACTTGTGGTGAAGGGGTTTGCACAGAAGAAAGGTATTGATTTTTATGAAATATTTTCTCATGTTGTTAAAATGACTTCAATTAGAACTATTTTAAGTCTAGTAGCAGTTGTAGATTTGCATCTTGAACAGTTAGATGTAAAGACAACCTTTCTCCACAGGGATTTGGAGGAAGAGATATATATGCAGTAACCACAAGGATATGAGGTGAAAGGGAAGGAGAAACTAGTGTGCAGGTTGAAGAAGAGCTTGTATGGCTTAAAATAGGCTCCAACGCAGTGGTATCTAAAATTCGACAAGTTTATGTCTGAAGAAGGTTATACTAGATGTCACTCTGATCATTGTGTTTATCTGAAAAAGCAAAATGATGACATCTATATTATATTGTTATTGTATGTAGATGACATGCTTGTTGCAGGGTCTAACATGCAGGAAATAAATGTGCTCAAAAAAAAATTGGCAAATTCATTTGCAATGAAGCATTTGTGAGCTACAAAAAAAATCCTTGGTATGAGAATAACTAGAGACAGGAAAAATTGTAAATTAACATTGTCTCAGAATGAGTACATACAAAAGGTGTTGAAAAGATTTAATATGCACAATGCAAAACCAGTTAGTACACCTTTTTCTAGCCATTTCAAACTTTGTAAGGAAATGTGCCCAAATACCCAAGAAGCCATGTATTATATGTATAAAGTTCCATATGCATCATCAGTTGAAAGCTTAATGTATGCAGTGGTCTGCACAAGGCCTGATATTGCACATGCAGTGGGAGTTGTAAGAAGGTACATGAACAATCCAAGAAAGGAACATTGGATGGCAGTGAAATGGATTCTCAGATATTTCAAAGGTATCACAAATCAAGCATTATGCTTTGGTGGTTCAAACATTTCTCTACAGGGATATGTTGATGCAGATATGGCAGGTGATAGAGATAACAGGAGGAGCACTATAGGATATGTATTTATTGTTGGTGGAATAGCTGTCAGTTGGGTTTCAAAAATCCAAAGTGTTGTTGCACTTTCAACAACAGAAGTAGAGTATGTTGTTGCTACAGAGGCTAGTAAAGAAATGGTTTGGTTACAAAGGTTTATGGGTGAATTGGGTAAGGAGCATGATATGGGCGCGTTATATAGTGATAGCCAAAGTGCCATTCATCTTGCAAAAAACTCAGCATTTCATTCCAGGGCTAAACACATACAGCTCAAGTACAATTTCATATGATCAGTGTTGGAAGATGGAGAGTTGAAGATGGAAAAGATAGACACTAGCCAGAACCCTGCAGATATGCTAACAAAAGTTGTAACCAGTGAGAAACTGAGAATATGCTCAGTTTCAATTTGTATTCAAGGATGACGATGAAGATGAGAAACAACCAGGTCCAAAGAGGAGTCATTTTCTAGAAAATGAAGCAGTGATGGAGTTGCTACAATCATTCTCCAAGTGGAAGATTGTTGGATGTGGAGCATGATTGTTTAGAGGTCTTTGTTTCAGCCAGATGTATACCCCAGGAAGTTTGTACATCCCTCCACGTCGGGGGGTGCGAGGGGGCTGATACCCCCTGGATGGGGGGTCCGGGGGGCAGCGGTCCCTCGGCGGGGGTTTGGGGGCAGCGCCCCCAAAGTTAAAAACAGAGGTAAAATTGTCTTGTAAAAGTATAGTAATTTCTAGACAATCTGGGTCGTTCATTAGGCAGATGATCTGACAGTAGAAAATATGTTTAGTTTAGGGTTTTTTGCCCTAGAAGGAAACCCCCCTCTTTGTATGAGGGCATTGTATTGATTCTATGTAATAGATGTGTATTCTCCGAGATAGAAATAGAGAGGCGAGACTGTGAGATAAAATCGAGGATATTATAGTAGATCTATTGTAGGTTATGTCTCTTCATTTTCCTGGATAATAGAAAGGAAGGACTAGGTGTTCGGGGTGGGCGTAGCCCAAATTGGGTGAACCACATATATCTATGTATCTCTTCTTTTATGCATTCTTTTTTTATATTTCTACAATATTTTATGTGTTCCATTGCTCCATAACATATAATTTTCTAACAAAAATTAAGCTAAAAGAGGTGTGTATTTTTAAATTTGCATTGCTTTTGTTTGAAAAATCAGTTTGAAGTGATTCAAAGCAAATGATGAATGATAGATATCATTAATTAGTCTAAAGTTCCTCCCAAAGAAAAAATTCTACACCCACTAAACCCTCTAAAGGCTCTACCATGACGCATGAAGAAGAAATGCATGGGGGCTTCACCCAGTGAATCTCTGACATATCATGTGCATTCATAGCATACTAAATAATACCCCTAATTTGACTACATATTGAAAAAAACCTCTAAAAATAAAATTATTTAACCCCCTACCAATACGAACCCAATACACCTTCCCAATTTAAAAAAACCCTACTTTCACTAGATATCGTAGGTATCCTTTTTTTCATTAATTTATTTTATACCACTATATATTTTTTCATTAACTTTGAGCTCCATTTTTGATACCTACCAATATAAAAACCCTTCAGCACCTATTATATGCTCAATATATTATGTCATTTTTTCCTCAATATATATCCCCCAATATGAACCCACGTGGTATGGTATTGCTCCCACAATGAAGCTCCCGTGATGAAATGCAACATGATATATCAAAATTGCAAGACTAAGTGCAACAATTTTCACTCTCATAGAGGGCAACTAAATATGAATTGGAAGTGATGAATGTTAATATAGATGGTTTAGAGGAAAATAAAATCATACATGGAAGGTTTAAAGGAAGGTTTGACAAACTTGCTATAGGAAATGGTTCCTAATGGTGGTAAGGTAGTCCATGAAGATCATAATGAGAACAAAAGGAATGTGAATCATGATTTTAGACACTCTGACTTTGGGTTGAATACCCATCACACTCCAAAGGTCGATATGAGGAATTTTGATGGTAAGGATCTCGTAACATAGAAACTACAGATGGCATAATTCCTTGATCTACATGATGTGCCACACACATAAAAGGTACACATTGGATCTTTATATTTAGAACCTAATTTGTTTGTGTGTTATTAATGGTGTTTTTCTTGTAAATTAATTATCACCTGGATAATTTTTATCGTGAAATTTCTAACAAATTATGATGATACAAATAGAAATAACTTCTTTATCCAATTGATGAATCTCAAACAAAAGGGTCCAATGGCAGACCACATTGAGGACTTCCAAATATTGAATATAAAGGAACCTGATATTCGAGTGGATCATATGATTGAATTCTTCACAGGGACTTCAAAAGATAACATCCAAAATGAGGTTTTCCTTTGGGAACCTAATTCATTGGAAAATGCATTTAGGGTGGCAAAAAAATTTGAAAGAAAAGCTATGGAAACAAGTAGGTCTACCTCTCACAAATCTAAATATGCAAGTGTTTCTTCTTCTAACCTCCCCTAACCTACAAGGTTGACACCACAACAAACAGAGGAAAAAATAGATACACTAAAGGTGACAAGTGTGTTGAGAATAAATTATTTTACATAGATTGTGAAGAGGAGCAAGAAAAGGAACAACAAAAATCAAAAGGAGAATATATACATTAGGAACCAACCCCAGAGAAAGAAGAAATGAACCTAGCCATACATTTTAATTCATTAGAGGGAATTACGACTCCTGAAACTCTCAAGATAAAGCATATATCAAGAAGAAAAAGGTAATAGTGCTCATTGATTTGGATAGTACCCATAATTTAATTCATTGTAAGATATCCAAGGAATTGAATTACTTTGTATAACCAACACAAGAGTGTCAAGTGATGGTTTCAAATGGAAGAAGTATAAATTGCTCAGGGAGGTGTGTTATAGACATATTTGGGCACTACAACCCCAATCACATATGTTGATAAACCAAGGGCTCTTAAACCCGTAAAAGTGTTGTTTAATATCCTAAAGGATCAAGGTCAGCTGATTACGTCATTTCCCAGACGTTCCACCTAAAAAACTACTCAAAACTGGTAAAAAATGACCCATACAGACTACTCCTTGGTCAAAATGTGATGCATATCACCTATTACACATGGGAGGTGTGATGCATACTAAGAAGGCCTTCTGTAGGGTGCGATGGGCGAGAGCAGACAAAAGGCAGATGCACTTGGCTAAGTGGAAACCCAGAGAATCTTCTAGAAACCGCTCATATGACACTTGCCTCTCTAAATTCACCCAGAGATGAGTAATAGATCATGAAATCTCCAAATGGTATGAAGAACTATGAGTGAAATGGCACTAATCAAAAACCGAGAAGCTGAATCACCCCCTACAAATATCTATATATGGATCCCTCATCCTAGAGATCCAGAGGTTGGAATTTTGTAATCTGTAAGGAAGTGTTGTTGGTTTCTCTTTGAGACATTGTATTGTTGGGTGATATTGCTTCTCATGAGGTGAAGAGGGATTTTATGCTGGGAGGATGATGTTTGCCTCTACATGTGTACTTTGAAGCGTGACAAGTGAGAAAGGAGTGGCAAGCTCTATCAAAGGAGAGAGGAAACAAGCAAAGAGCCAAGCGAAAGATTAAGGTTGGTGCTCTTTGCTTCTCTCTTATCTATCTTCCATCAAGGAAAACACAAGTTACATTGAATTGTTTGTTTCTAAGATAGCTACCCATCTTAGTGGGAATAGAAGATCTGAATAGACACTAGTTTTCCCGGAAACAATATGTTGAATCTATTGGGGAACAAATAGTTTGTTTGTTTGTTAATTTTTTCTTTATAAACTATAGACAGAGCCTGAAGTTAAGCCAGCTAGCCTTCGAACTACTTTTGCTATGCAACTGTAAAGTAGATCAATGCTGCTTCAGTCAATCTCCAGGTTGGTTTATGAACTGAAAATTTGACTTGCAAACATCCTAAGTGCCCTGGTGGTAGCTCAATAACCTCATAAGATCATACCCCTTTGCTTTGTGTTTATTGTCTATCATAAGCTCGGCCTAAATCACTGAACTTAGTTGCAAATTGTGAGTGAAAACCAAGCCAAGTCGTGTCCCTGGTCCATCGCGCTGTCTCTCATTGGCAGTATGGATGCATCACACCTCCCATGTGCTATAGGTGAGATGCATCCCTTTTTCCCTTAAGGACAGGTGTGATGATTGAACGAGGCTGTTTCCTTCTCTGGAATTTGGTTTTCTCTTCATTGTTTTTAGCTTTATTCAGTAGTTTTGTTGCATATGATCGGTATATCATTGTTGAAGCCTTGTTCATTTACACTATTCAGCCTCCATTGATAAGGAATTGTAAATGCTTCTTATGTATTTTTCATCATTTACAGTCCTCCTTTGCAAAAAGTAGCTTAATTGAACTATTGTCTTTTGATTCGAAAGTGTTGCAGCTGTCATTTTGAATCAAGAAAAAGAGTGTCGTAAAGTCTTCTTCTTTTAGATGTATGGTTAATGTAATTCTAATTCTACATTGTTTATGGTATCATAGATCTCTATGCTTTGATGGTATTTTGTTGCTTTACCTCTACAGGTGTTCTTTGAATTGGGACAAGTGAGAAAGGAGTGGCAAGCTCTATGAAAGGAGAGAGGAAACAAGCAAGGAGCCAAGTGAAAGATTAAGGTTTGTGCTCTCTGCTTCTCCCCTATCTATCTTCCATAAAGGAAAACACAAGTTACTTTGAATTGTTTGTCTCTAAGATAGCTACCCATCTTAGTGGGACTTGCAGATCTGAATAGACACTATTTTTCCCAGAAGCAAAGTGCTATAATATTAAGTTAACAATTGGGAAATATGTCTTGAATAATCCAATTCTTTCTGTTCCAATGGGTCATGCTAATGTTGTAATAGGATTCCATTGGTTAAAATTTTGGAGGATGATAGTTTTTAATTTTCAAGAAATTTTCCTGAATTTTTTCTAGGAGAGAAAGGAAATTGGATTAAGGGGTATTATAGGGATATTGTGGTAGATAATCAAATGTAATTTCATGACAATGACTTTAAATAATGAACAGTGCGGTGTAATTGCACAATTATCTTCATTATAGGTTCAAACATCGAAATCATCCATTTCTTTAGATCTCCAAAGAGTCTTGGAAAATCATTCAAAGGTATTTGAGACTTTGAAATATCTCCCACCTATTCATGATCATGATCATGCTATTTACTTGATTCCAAGTAGTGTTCCTCCAAACAACATACTGTACATTAATATCCCTATGCCCAAAAGAGTGAAATTGAATGTTTGGTTGCAAAAATGTTATAGGAATTTATAATTCAACCTAGACAAATTTCTTTCTCTTATCCAATAGTATTGGTACACAATAAGGAAAAATCATGGTCTATGTGTCCACACTATAGAGAGCTCAATAAGCTCACTATTATAGTTAAATTTCTCTATTCTTGTCATTGATGAATTGTTGTATGAATTACATGGAAAAAATTACTTCGACAAGTTGGATCTTCATTTTAGATATCATCAAAGTAGAATGCGGATAAAGGGCAATCCAATAACAACATTCAAAAATCATGAAGGTCATTATGAATTTTTGTCCATGCCTTTTGGCCTTTCCAATGCACCTTCCACATTTAAAGGTTTGATTAATTCCACTTTCATCTAATAAAGGTAAATTATTTACACAAAGCTATTTACGATAAAGAAATGTTGGCAATACTACATGCCTTGAAGAAATGGTGCCCTTACATAGTGGAAAGATACTTCATGGTAAAAACATATCATGATAGTATTAAATACTTTTTGGACAAAAGATTATCTTCATAAGGGTAGTAAAAATGGGCCACAAAGATATTGGGTTGGGTCTTTGAAATCATGTACAAAAATAGGAAAGCAAAATGTTGTTGTAGATGTGATCTTAAGAAGGAATGATGATGTGGAAGCATTTCTCTGTGCCATTTTTATTATCCAACCTAATTGCATAATTGAAGAAAGGGATGAATGGAAGAATTACAAGGAGGAGTGGAAAGTAATTCAAAAGTCGTAACAAGATCTTAATACATCTGATACATTTTTCGGATAATGGTTCATTATGGTGCAAATATCACTTACATATATGTAAGAACTCCCAACAAAAAAAAGTTATTCTTTTGGAATTACATACCTCTCCTTTAGGGGTGCACTCACGATTGTTAAAAACTTACCACAGGGTCAAGAAGTAATTTTTTGTGATTGCCTTAAATATGATATTCATAATTTTTTCATGAAATGTTTGGTTCCCAAAAAAATAAAGTTGATACAATTAAGACCCCAGGTCTGTTACAACCTTTAGTCATTCCAAGTCAAGATTAGGAGGAGGTCTCAATGGATTTTATCACAAGTTTACACAAGTATGAAGGAAAGAGTTTCATCATGGTGGTATTTTATAGACTTACCAAGTATGCACAATTTTGTACACTATCTCATCCTCTCAAAGCCAATATAGTTATTACAACACTTATGGAAATTGTTAGAAATATAGATAGAAACCAAAATACTATTATAAGTGACAAATATCTCATTTTCAGTGGAAATTTTTGGACAAAAATATTTTTTTTTGTCTTGGTACTCAATTAGCTCATATCTCATCTTATCATCCTCAATTTGATGGGAAAACCGAGATAGTGAACAAATGTTTGGAAGGATATCTTCGTTGCTATGTATCTGATAAACAAACATAATGGGTTAAGTTGTTACCATTGGAAGAATGGTGGTATAACACTTCCTTCCATACCACAATAAAAATGACCCCATTTATGGCACTTTATGGATACCACACACTATCCATCACATCGTCTTTAAGAGAAAATTATATGGTTCAAGTAGCGGGAGATCACATTGAACATCAAGCACAAGTTCGCCAGCTCTTAAAGGATAACATATCTTCCCCACGGAATGAAATAAAACAATAGGTAGATTATGATCATAGTGAAAGAAGTTTTAGTGTAGGTGATTGAGTGTTTTTATGGATACAACCATACAAGTAAGTGTCCATTAAGCAAGCTAAGAAGTATAACAAATTATCACCCAAGTAATATGGTCCTTACAGGGTGTTGTAAAATATTGTTACTATGGAATACAAATTGGAGTTCCTTGCATCTTCTTGAGTCACTCAATTTTCCATGTTTCATGCTTAAAGAAGGTTATAGGTGACAAGCTCCCCATTCAAACAACATTTCTAGAACTTGATGAAGAAGGAAAAATCATATTGAAGCATGAAGCGGACGAACCCGACAACTATGGAATTGATCATTTTTCAGAGTATCTCATTAAGTGAAAGAACATACCCATTGATGGGTCCACATGGGAGGATGAGAATTTTATTTAGAAACATCTAGAACTACTCAAGAATTGAGGACAACACTTTTATGGAAGATGGGGGCATGTTAGGTCACTATAATACTAGTGTAGCCCCCATATTGTTATTGTTGTGCCCTATAGAAGCCCACTATTCTTATTTTTGTGCCATTATATTATTATTTTTATCTAATCCCTAATTATATTATGATCCTTTAGAGTCGTATGTATACCAAGGAGGCTTTGTCATTTGTATCATCCAAAAATTGTTCATTTGTGCGATGTAAATGGAGGTTGGCCCTTCGAAGAGGCTTATTTTCGACTCTTTGATCTATCTTTTCTTTGTTTTTACAATCTGATTATGTAACATCTGTTCAGATAAAATACTATAATAGCATATAAAACTCAACTCTTATTAGACTAAATTCTAGGTTATTGTGATAAAATACTATAATATCACAAAAAAACTCCACTCTTATTTTATTTGCATGTAAGTTTTCTTTTATGTTATAAATGTTTTAATAAATTCAAAATCAGTATAATATAATTTGTAATAAAAAACACAAATAATACCATAAATACAAAATAGAAGCATGATTGAGGTGCTCATGATAATGCGTTAAGACGGTATTGTCGGCTTACTTGAATTTCCCTCGTGAATTTCATTGTTGGCAATATGATACCACACTAAGAAATTTCCTTCAAACACTCGTAAAATTAAAAAAAAAAATCATTCTACGTGATCATATCTTGATGCATAGTGGACACTGGAGCTATGTCCATGTTGCATAGTGGACATCGGAGTTATGACCATGCCCGCTTCATCAAGGTCTTTAATTTTCATCCCCTTAGCTTTTTTATTCCATTTTTTTATTTAATCCTCTCCTTCTTTTCCAAAATTGTTTTTGATTTGCTTATTAGATGTTATACATTCACTAACGCGATTATTCCAACATCATCTCCATTATGTTTATGAGAATGTTCATTCTAGATCATGTTAACTCCATCTTTTTTTTTATGTATGAGTGAGAATAATAATTTTATTTTGAGAGGTGCTTCTATCTTCTAAATTTTTTGTACAACCACATTATAATTACCTAATCATTCTTTTTCAAAGATTTATATCCTAGTTTACTAGTGTAATGTCTACATGTGGAATTATAAATGCATAACAATTTATCGTTTCCTTCATTGACCCTCATAGGTGCATTATTAACTTGTGCAATAGGGCCATCCCTAATTATCATTCCATATAGCTTAAGGTTTAGGTCTGATGTAGAAACTCATCATTGATTCCATATCATAGTGGTAACCTCATGTTCTATTTTATTTATGCTGCAAAATCCTCTTTTGTAAAGGAACAAAATAAACACATTTGGGAAGATATTTTCTTACATTTTTTTATAACATCCATTCCAATGCAAACCCTAAATCTAGACTTGAGCCACTAAGCATGACAAGTACCAACTATATGTTCAAATTCTTGATAGATCACCCCCCAATGGTTGGAGGAATAATATTATGTTATGACATTAACTAATTCGAGGTAGACTCGATTGAAATGCATTTGGTAATAAAAAGGTACCTCCATAAATTTTCCCTAAATCCTAATGAAGAAAACTATCCCAAAATTAAGAATACTCTTAAGCCCTAACATCCTTGCTTCATGGGAAGAGCTATCTGAGTTCAAGTAACATATAATTAAAGGTTATCTTATAGATTCTATTTAGGATAATTTTAGTGATTGGAGCTCACAAATTCTAATAAACATGAATAGCCTCCAACACTATTATTCAACCCATTGGAATCTAATGATGACACTAGAAATATAGTATATTTTCCTCTTTAGCCTTTCATCACTTCTAGTCCTCTACTAGGTAGTCGTTTGGCTTAATATTGAATCCAAAATAATTGAAACCACCATTTAAATCATTATCCTAATAAGTAAAATCAATCTTTTTCACTAGTTGCTTGACTCTATCCACAAAGTCAAGAAAGTATATAGTAAATATCTCGATATCAACCTTCAAGCTAGTCACATTACAAAATGATTGTATGATCCATTTAAATCACTCACCTTCACTATCATTACAATATAATAATAAAGTACATTTTCCACAAGTAATAGGTGAGTGACTTGTAAGTTTTTTCACATCAAAATTACTTGAATGGGCTGAGACTATCTAGACCTAATTATCATCCAACTAAGATACTCTAAAGTTATTAAAACTAAGTATAGACAAAGGGCACACCCTAGTCAAAGTCCTGTAGAGGGCCTAAATATATTAGATCCTTCCCCATTCATTAATATTAGAAATGAGGAGAAATTAACACAATTGATAATCCAATTCACCATGTTTATGTCAAAGCCAATGAAAACCAATAATTTTTTTGAAACGTTCCATGAAATCTAGTCATAAACCTTGGAAATATATAACTTCATCACTAATATGGGTATGTTTTTAGTTTTGATTGTGTGACCCTCTCTATATTGGACCAATTTCTTAAAGTGTCATTTGACCACTGAGGTACTCAAGTTTCTCATTAAAGATAATTCTCAAAAGCATAAGTTTAATTCTTACAATGATATTATAGATGTAATTACATAAATAGTTATGCTAAAAATAAACAAAGGTCATTAAGAAATCAGTCTATCTAGTGAAAGAGCTAAAGCTAAAGCTCACTGTAGGGGGAGTCTAGTCAACTCTAATTGTCAATAGTCCAATCACTACATGACAACTGAACTTCCACTCAATCAATGTGTTGGAATTTCCTCATATATTTCTTAGGCAACTTCAGTAAATGATATTATTTTGTCCTGGGCCATTGGATGCCTCTTTGGCCAAAAATCAAAGTTGAGTAAATGAGATTTTATTTATTGGACAGATTACCTCAAAGTTGAGGGCCTTAACTATCTGTTTGAATGACATGGCAGGATTCAGTCCATTCTTGTGCTTCAAGAAAACAGGCATCAGTAATGTGTTACATTACAAATTATAAATGCAATGTTCAATCTGAAAAAAAACCGTTATTGTCTTTCCACAATTTTATTTTGGGATTATTCTTTTTTAACTTTTAGTATTTTAATAATTAATATTATCTTGAACATACCATTGAATCAGTAACAACCTATAATGACGTTGGCCTTTCATTAAATTATCTATATTCCATACACAATCCATGGTTTAATGAATTTGATCAATATTCCATACACAGTAAAGAATTCATGGCTCAATGAATTTGAAATCACATAAACAACCTTGCTAATTAAAGAATTCATGGCTCAATGAATTTGAAATCACATAAACAACCTTGCTAATTACATATTTGCATATAGTCTGAACAAAAAGTGTTTACATATGCTGATAATTGAGCAGAACGAAATCCTAGGAAGAAACATAAAATTCTATGACAAAATTTTTTTTCAAAGACCGGCAACAACCCACTTTAATCATCTAATCTGATAGCCTACGAGGGAGAAAACGCATGGGCTCGCTTACAAGGCATCGCAAACTGCGGGTGCAAAAGAGAACATGTTGGTGGCGACGTCATAGAGAATTTGGTAGTTGTGCTGTTGAAAATTGCCTAATATGGACATGTTTGGACTAGGTAGCATTGCCAGGCAGATAACACCACTGGCATCAACGTACATGTAGTTTTCTGGCTCCACATTATAATCTGCTCCCTCGAAGTGGAATGTTAAAGTGGGAAAGTTAAAATCGTTATTAGCTGGAACGTTAAAACAGAGGTCTAGTCCGATTTCAGACCCATCCACTTGCTCCAAGTGAGTGGAAGAAGAGATTAAGGATTTCCTCAAAACTTGATATGCACCGTCATACAGAAATGTGAAAGTGGTTCCAGAGTCTATCACAAATCCGCCACTACCATCGTTTTGATCAATATCAAAAAAATCATCGGGGATATCCACTAGTGCACCTCCAAGGCTAATTCCTAACAACGAAAGATAATAGGAACTTGATGCTGCGCTGTTTTGAATAAAAGGAGTTGAACTGACAGCAGCCGCGCCCTTGAAAGTAGCAGTGTGACCTATAAACAAAGGGCTGCCTCGGGAAGGATAATCATTAAAAGACGTGAGGCAGTAAGCAAACTTATCACCTCCTACTGAACCAAGCTGTGAAATTAAAGATAAGTCACCTCGTCCGAAGCCTACCATTCCACCTGTTTGGCCGAAGTGGCCTTCATTGTTTACGCCGCAACCAAACTGAATCTCGTCGACTGACTCTGATGAAAAGGTAAACCTTTCAATTGAGAGGGTCCCTGTGCTGAAGGAGTCATCACCATACGCATACCTGTAATTACACAGATGATCAGCGTTGCAACCCATATTAGGTTTTGCCTGGCACTCAGAACTATCGCATGGGACGGTCATGAAAGTGGAGGACTGGATAGGATCATAGATTGGAGAGGATTGATTATAGCAATAATCACAGGGCAAACACTGTGTCCATATCAAGTCACTGCCTGTGTCTAGAATTCCAGAATACGATAAAGGCGGCTCACCAATTCCTACCTCCATCAAAAATTCTCCACTTCCTGCACTTATCGGAGCTTGGATTCTTGCACTTTTATGAGCTAATTGAGCAGCAGCCTTTAGAACTACAGATTTATGTAGTGTTTGAACCCTTGCTTGACTGCGTTGCACTGCTTGCTTAACCCTTTCAGTGGACGTCATATTCCCTGGAAAGAATGGGGAAAGCCATGAGTCTCTATGCACCAGATCTATTCTCAACCCAACAGCGGGTTTCTGCTCAGGCACTGGAACCTTGCGCCCAACAGCGGGTTTCTGCTCAGGCACTGGAACCTTGCGCCCAAGCGGCCTGCATTGCATCAATGGTAATAGGGACAGCAATAACAACAAATGAATAATGAGGGGTTTGCAGGGAGATGTAGCTGATTGTCCAGCCATGCTTCGTGAATGGAAAACACGTACGTACGTTGAGGCGTAGCGAATGGTTTACTCTACCAGAGGAGAGGGGATGATTTCTCTGTCTGTCTATTGGACATAGAATTACTTCTTTAAATTAAATCTGTGTTTGAACCCTAGAAGCGTATTTTGGGGATCGAAGTCCAGTTAAAGTAATACATAAGTGTATTATTACCATGAGAAGTCGTTGCGTTTGCTCTCTAGTTTTGGAGATCCAAGTCCAGTAATATAAACTCATTTTATAAATAAAAGTTGCTGGTTCGGTTATAACCAGTTCGTTTGATTTGTTTTTTTTCATGTACTTCACGTGGCAGTCATGCTTTCAATTTTATTTTTCTCATTTCCGACGCAAACATAAATAATTTAATTTTCTTGCTGTGCAATGCATTATTTAGAGTTCTAAAGAGATTTATTATAATTTATTAATAAAATATATAATTAAAAAACATTACCCTCTATCTTTGGTTATTAAAATTAAAATTACCCTCTATCTTTGGTTATAAAACTTTTTACTAAAAGATATTTATGAAATATTTTATTTTAATTTTATAAGAGTCTAATTTTAATTGTACTACACTTAACTCTGCTAGCGATATAATGTGTTTTATAAAATTTATGTTGAAAAACATTTATTACTTGTAGTTAGAAAAATGTAATAGAATAAAATAAGTAATTTGTTTCTTAAAATCAGATAGACCAATGTTTGGTCTACGTAAAAATTAACCATCAGAAAAAACATATTAAAAAAATTGCCTCATGAATTCCTTAAATATACATATACGCACCCTACAAAGGCTTCTTCCATGTCTTTCTTGCCTCCCACCCACAGTCCAGGAAGAAAGAACTACACTTAACTCTACTAGCGATATAATGTGTTTTATAAAATTTATGTTTAAAAACATTTATTACTTGTAGTTTGAATAATGTAATGCGCTATTATTATTAGATTTATGTTTTACTTAAAATTAGTATTCAGTACTTTAAATATTTTGTTGTACTGAAAATTATTTTTATGTGAAAAAATATAATTAAAAAACATTTAGCTTCTATGTTTTGTTTATAT
>APFE031117993.1:0-20572 GCA_000404065.3 Pinus taeda
GAAGGCTTGGACTTCAAGATAAGCAGCATGGAGCAAGAACTTGACACCATATCGAAGAAATTCATGGTTCTGATTAGTCTGATGAGGCACATGATAAATCAGGAGGGTCATGCTACCGGGGAATCTTCTGGAGGGTCAAAGAATCCAAATGCTCGTCCTTCGCCCTCTCAGGCAGGCCAGGCCAAGGCGTCTGATGCGTAGGATAAGTCCAAGAATTACATCGTGTTGGATACCTTCTGATTTTCTATTCTCTGTAGGGTATGCTTACTGGGGCTCTTATTTCTGGTTTTCTTGTTTGTGTATGTCCACAACTTTTAGGGTTTTTTTTTGAAAAATGGCTACTTTGTTTAAGCCCTGTAACTAGTCTATGGTCAAATGGTTGTCAATTTTTTGTGAGATCCCAGTTCCTTAGCTACCCTGTGTGGTAGGCTCTGGGGTCAAACGAGTATAGATAAGGGCAAGGATAAGCTGAAGAAGGTCTCTTACTGCTCTGGCAGTCTTTTTGTACACTATGTATTTTCGTATAATATAACAACACTAATTTACACAAAAAAAACAATCACACACATGCACAATATTTTTTTCAAAGGGAAAGAAATTGCTAAAAACCCCTTAAGCCTTATTGAATTAATTGGATGAATAGAGATGTATTACAATTGATTGCTCGCTCTGAGCACAACCTGTAAGTGAATAACCTATCTCTCTGCTCAATGAGAATCTATGACCCAGACTTCATCAAATTCTGCCTCAACTTGAGATTTTATTTCCTTGTGGAATTCCTCGGGAACTAGGCCCGTATTATTTAGGAATTTTCCTCCAATTGATTGTACATTTACCAAGGTTGATCAACTAGTTGCTTGCAACACCTGCACACTCAATAATAGTCTACAATTGATGTTACACTGCCTTGGAATCTCCACCACAGTCGGGGAACTCAAATTCTCTACATGCACTAGCTATTTTGGCTTGATTGATCAATTAATTGGATGATCACTAAATTATACTATTGTCCCACTGCACAACTGACCTTCCACTAGTTCTATCAATAGTTAGAACAAATATAACTGAAAACAACATGAAATAACTGACCTTGATTGCTACAAATTACCAATCACATATTCTTAATTGAACTACAAGCCCTCTAACTTGAATTTACCATGTAAATTGAGTGACACAAACCATGTCACACAAGTTAACTACATCCAAGTCTTTCGGTAGAAATCACATAAGAGAAATTTTTTGCCGACGCATTTCGAACCAAAAAGTGTGGTTCTTCATCTGGTCCTGATCATGAACCACACTTGTTGGTTCGAAATGCGTCAGCCAAAAATTTCACTTATGTGATTTCTACCAAAACAATTTTCTTAATTCATTATGGATCACAGAAGCCTCAATTCATAAATTACATCCAAGTTGTCTACTAGTGTGGAAATTTGAATTTTCTCAATTTGACCATGGCAAAGTCAAATTGAGACTTTCTTGTTGCATTTTTCAACACTCCCTCTCAGCAGAAAAGGGATTATCAACCACCCCTATCCTACACCTGTGGAACTAAAACTTCCCCCTTAATAAGGCCTTTGTCAAAATGTCAGCATCTTGTTCCTCTGTCGAAATGTATTGTGGCAACAATATATTCCTCTACACACACTCCCATAAATGGTGATACCAGATATCTATATTCTTGGATCGATCGTGACATACCAGATTCTCGGAGAGCTTAATGCAACTCTGATTATCACAATATATCACCTTTGGATCCATTACTTGAACAAACAATCCCACAAGTATCTTTCTCATACATATCACCTCATATGTTGCTTTACTTGCAACCATGCATTCTACTTTTGCCGAGATAAGTGCCACAGATATTTGCTTCTTATTGTACTAGGAAACCACTGCAGACCCAACACTGAAAATTCCACCTGATGTACTCTTTTGTTCGGGTGGACTCCCTACCCAATCTTCATATGTGAAGCCACACGGCTTCACTCCCTCTATCCGTTTGTACCATGATTCATACTAGGTAGTGCCTCTAAGGTACCATAAGACATACTTTTCTTCCTTCCAATACAATTTGGTCAGCCTAACCATAACTTGGCTCAACTGGTTGATTGCATAGCACATAACGTGTCATGTGTAACCAAGATACCTCAGTGAACCCACTAACTGTCGGTAAATTGTAGCATCCACCTCTTCACCTAAATTGGCAGTCTCCTTCCTCCAGTTAATTGCTAGAGGTGTATCCATGGGCTTACAACTCTCCATGTGGAATCTGTTTAGTATCTCGTTGGCATACTTTCCTTAAGACACAAACAATTCCCCATCTCCTTGCCATACATTCATCTAGAGGAAGTAGTGCATGAGACCTATGTCTTTCATCTCAATTTCCCTTGTAAGATATTCCTTGCAAGAGTTGATCACCTATTAATATTAAATCATCAACATATAACACAATGATAAGCAATTTACCTTCTACCAAAATATGATAGAGGTTAGCATCTGATTCACTTTTGGTGAAGCCCAAGCTAGTGAGATAGTTGTTGATCCTACTATACCAAGCATGGGGTGCTTGTTTGAGACCGTACAACACTCGTTTGAGTCTACACACACTTGAATCCTAATCAAGTGTCTCAAAACCTTATGGTTGCTCTATGTACACCTCCTCTTTAATAGTCCCAATAAGTAATGCTATTTTTACATCCATTTGGTGGATCTTCCACCCCATCTGTGCAACCAGTGCATGAATTGATATAATGGAAGAATACCTTGCTATGGGAGAGAAGGCTTCCTCATAGCCAATTCCCTCAACTTGAGAGAATCATTTGGCCATAAATATGGCCTTATATTTCTCTATGATTCCATCTATTGCATGCTTAACTTTGAAGATCCATCTCGAATCCACAACCAATTTCTCTGTCGGTCTTGGTACCACTTCCCAAACACTGTTCTTCATGATGGATTTGTATTCTTCCACCATTGCATCAACCCAAAAAGGTTTCTCAACTGCTTCCTCAAAAGAGGAGGGCCCAAACTCTATAGGCTTCGTCATTAGAACCATGTATCTAGTGTACCTCTTAGGTGACCTCCTTTTCCTACACAAATTTGAAGAAACTCCCACATTCTCCCCTACATCTTGTACCAATCTATAAGCTTCTCTCGTTCTTTTTCTTCCTTCTCTCGATGGTTCTTCTTGAGTGGATATCTCCACTCTATGCTCCTCTATTTTTGGCTACTCCATAACTTCTTGAGGCTCCTCCTTTGGAGCTAAAATGTCCTCTTCCGGTGGGATCTGAAGCTCCCTCTGAAGAGAGCACCACATCACTTTCTCCTCATCAAAATTTACATACCTTCGCACAACTGTCATTCTGAGAGAAGGTAAGTACACACAGTAATTATGTGGAGTTTCAGTGTAACTCATAAAAACTACTAACTCTATTGTCAGCTCAAGATTCTTCCTCAAATCTTAAGAGACATGGTAGTAAACAAGGCCTCCAAAAGTTCTGAAGTGAGACACACCCAAATTTCTCCCCAAGAAAGCCGCCTCTAGTGTAATCATACCAAGAATCCAATGAGGACCTTGGTTCTACAAGTAGACTGTTGTGTTTCATGCCTCTTCTCACAAATGAAGTGGTAGGCCTTAGTCATGAACATAGATCTCACAACTCCCACAATGCTTTGATTCCTCCTCTCATCTACCCCATTGTCACTCCTAAGAGCCTTCACCTTCTTGTCGATCTCTTTCTCAACTAGTGCGTTGAACTCCACAAACTTTGAGAATGTCTCATCCTTCTTCCACATGAATAAGATCCAAAAATTCCTCACATAATCATCAATAAAAATAACAAAATACTTATTTCTGGCAATGGAGGTTGTCGAGAAGGGTTGGAAAACATTAGAGTGGACTCTTTCCAAGACTGCATGTGATTTGTTGTCTTGATCATGCAATTGGATTTCACATACTTCCCCAAGGTACAACCTTTGCAGACATCTTGCTGCTCAAGTGCTCTTTTAGGGAGGCCAGTGGTTATTTATTGCATAATTTTCAGGGCATCATGATGCAAATGGCCTAACCTCTTGTGCTAGAACTCATCAACATTGCGACTTTGTAATTTCTCTACCTTACCACTTAATGCAACACAATCTTCCACATCCAACTTGTACAGGTTCTTCACACGAACCCTAATCTGCTTCACCTATCTAGCAACTATGTGTCTTAGGAATTCTTTCCCTTTTCTAAAGATCACATCATAACCATGATCTTCCAAAACTTCTATATAGATTAGATCTTCTTTAGGCCGGGAACAAACATGACATCTATGAGGCAAAGAGGGGATCTCTGTTTAGAAATGGAAATAAGAAATTCCAATTTAATTTTTCCTTTAATTAAATTGTGAATTAAAATTGATTTCTATTCTCATAGCAGCTTGTAAATAGTTAATTAAGTTTAATTAACTTAATTAGCTTAGGAATTTCAATTTGGAAGTCTTTTGGAAGTCATGTATATGTTCTCCCTAAATTTTAGGGGTCTGGTATGAGTTTAGATTGAGTTGTAATTAGATAACTCATTTTACTGAGTTATGGTCAGTTAAATTATTTCTAACTGTTTGTGGAACTAATATAGGACTAATCGTCAGTTGGTTCATTGGTGCATCCTAATTTCTACTCCAGATAACTGAAGATTCACTCATCATAAATTCATGCATGTCAGTTTTGAGAAAGACCCAGTTGAGACTAGAGTGTAGGGACAGTGTACTATCAGTTGTATGATTTACTGAGTTGTAAATATCATGCATGCAATCAAGAATAGGACCTGATTAGGATTGTGCAATTTTGGAAGTATAAATTCCCTTTAAATACGGGCTATTGTTCCTAGGAATTGTGTAAGAGATTAGGGCTTGGAAAGCAGTGGAAATTGGCTAAGTGTTGGTTAATAGCGGGCTTGTGATGTAGAGAGTTGAGCATACTTGTGAAAAATTGTTCTTGTGAGAACCATCTTTATATCTTTACTCATATTTCTAATTTAATGCAATATAGATAGACATGGTTTTGAGATGTGGACTTCCCCATGAAATTTATTGTGTTATGTGCCATTGATTTGTCTTCTTCTTGTTCATATTTTTTTCATCGATCTATTGGCTTCTGCTGGATGAAAGTAGAAGTAGATTATTTTCATGTGCTTTAGTAAATTGTGTGAGCTTGTGAATCTAAAGGAAATTCTACATGGTATTGGAGTTGAATTCAATAAACTAGAGGAGATTTCAAAGTTTTGAGTTTTGGGTTACTGGTGAAATTCAAATTTGCAATACATATTTCAGGATTAGCAGATGGCATTCTACGGTTTGTGGCTCGAATATGCCTTGGAAGCCAACTTGAATTATATAGCCTGGAGGGACATAATAGAGGATGTGCTGGAGGATAATGTATTGAAAGAATTTGTTGATCAAGACATTCCTAAGCCAGCAACATCAAATGCATACAATCTGGTTGAATGGAAGAAGTGTGTGGCGAAGGTGAGGCGGATAATCCTTGAGGGAGTTTGAGACCACATTTTCTTGAGTCTCCATGACAAGGAAAATATGTATGCTATGTGGAAATCATTGATGAGCTTATATTAGAACAAAAATGACCAAAGGAAATTGGCACTAAAGGACAAACTGCGAAAAGTCAAAATGGAGAAATGTGAGACCATTCCAAAATACTTCACCAAGTTCACTCAATGTCATGATGAACTTGGAAGTGTTGGAATCACTATTGTTGAGAATGATATGGTGAGTCTCGATCTTCTGGGACTCCCAAAGAGTTGGCATAGTTATCAGGACTCTTTCAATGTTCGGGAGAAATTTCCAGATTGGGAATGACTATGGTCAGATTTGATGTAGGAGGAGATCATGAGGAACACCAGGGATGACTCTTCATCAAAGACTGTTGATGAAGAGAATTATGCCTTAATGATTAAGGCGAAGAAGGGGAAAGGGAAAGCTTCCCATTCTTAATCAGATTCTTCCCATGGAGGTAAGAAGAAAGACATGACAAAAGTGAAATTCTTTGATTATCATGAGCTGGACCATTTTGCTAGAAATTGTCCACTCAAGAAGTCCAAGAAGAAGTCCTTAGGAGGAGTGGCAAGTGAGGCTTTGGCCTCTCAATTCGAATTGGACTTTTCCCTCATTGCATGCATGGTTTCATCAATGATGGAAGTGTATGGTACTTAGAAAATGGAGCTTCATTCCACATGATTGGTGACAATGAGTCATTCAGTGACTTGGAGGAGAAAGATATCCATATTCATATTGAGATGGGTGACGACAAGAGGTATAGTGCTATAGGATTGCGCACGATTACTTTTCAGAGGGAGCATGGAGCTCCAATCACCTTGAAGAATGTTATGTATGTGCTTGGGCTGAAGAAGAACTTAGTATATGTTTCCATGATTGAGGATAGAGGATATGATGTGATCTTCTCGAAAGGAAAGGTGTTCCTTCGGAACATAGCCACAGGTTGTGTAAAGAATATAGGGATTTAGGTGAAGAATCTCTATAAGCTAGAGGTAGAGGATTATGCTTCTTTGAGAATGAAAGCAGAGATGGTGCAGAGTTGAGACGTTGGTAAGTTGTGGCACAAGCAATTAGGCCACTTGCATCATGAGGATTTGAAGATCATGTAGTAGATCTTCACTGGTTTTTCCAAAGGTATGATAAAGCAAGTTGATACATGCAAGGGGTGTACATTGGGTAAATACACCAAGCGTTCCTTTCACGACAAAAACATTTGAGCAGAGGCTATTCTAGAGTGAGTCCATTCAGATGTGTGTGTGGACCATTTTCAACAACATCCACGAACAAATACAGGTATTATGTTATATTTTTTGTTGACTTTTCTCGAAAATGTTGGATATTTTTCATGCAGAAAAAGGATCAAGCCTTCACAAAGTTTTGTGAATTTAAAGAATTGGTTGAGAAAGAGTCGGGAAAGAAGGTTAAATCTCTACGAATTGATAATGGTGGTGAGTATGTCTCAAATGATTTTAAGAACTTCATTGCAGTGGAATGGATTAAACAGGAGTTGACGACACCCCATAACCCTCAGCATAATGGGGTGGTCGAGAGGAAGAAAAAAATCATAGTAGGGGAAACAAGGGTGATGTTGCATGATGAGGGTCTCCCACTATACTTGTGGGCTGAGGCATGCAACACAACGGTTTATTTGCAAAACTGTAGCCCGCATCAGATTCTTGGGATGAAGACACCAAAGGAGGTTTATTTCGATAAGAGGCCAGATGTTGGTCACTTTAGGATTTTTAGGTCATCGGTATATTGCCATGTGACCAAAGATGCACAGAAGAAGCTTGAGTCAACAATAGAGTTGGGGATATTTGTGGGGTACATTGATACATATCACAATTATCGGCTGTACTTTCCGATCAGTAGGATGGCATTGGTTCACAAGGATGTCATATTCGATGAGGAGAAGGCCATGTGGGTTTTCATTGAGAGGGAGTTTCAACTACATGCAGTTGAGGAGCTTTTAGCTCCTAAGGTTGAGGAGCCTCATATTGATGTGGAGTAGCCAAATGTTGAGGATCTGGGAGTGGAGACATCCACTCAGGTAGATTCTTCTAGAGATGGGATAAAGTGCACTAGAGAGTTGGATAGATTGTTATCAGATGCTAGAGAGAATGTGGGAGCAACTAAATCATAGTGCAGATAGAGGAGGTCACCTGATAGGTACAATGGATACATGGCTCTTATGAGTGGATGTGTTGAGACAGAGCCATCTTCCTTTGAGGAAGCAGTGCAATAACTGATTCGATTTGATGCCATGGTGGAGGAGTGTGACTCTATAGTTCGTAACAGTGTTTGGGATGTGTTCCTAAGACCACAGGATAGGTCCGTGGTGAGCTCTTGTTGGATTTACAAGGTAAATCAAGATGCAGATGGTAGTATGGATAAGCATAAGGCTAGATTTTTGGCTTGTAGCATTTCATAGGTGTTAGTGCCTGTCAAGTCATGTCAGTCACAGACGATCAAATGTGCTTTTACATAGCTATTTTAGGGTTTCAAGTCAAATTTTTAGTTTCAAAACAAAATTGATCACTAGTTAGGAAGGTTAGTGTCTACTATTCCTTTCAGTCTCATGATCAAAGGACATTGTTTTGGTCAAGTAAAATCATCATTAGCAGAGTCCCATATTCATTCTTGTTCATAATCCACCTAATAAGTCATCATTATGTCATCAATAGGTCACCACTAGGTTACTAGGTGTAATTCTAGAAAATTAGTCTTTTTACCATTTAAATTCATATTAGGAGGAATAGTAGAGATTAGTTTGCTGAATAAGGTTTAAAATTTATGTTTATTATTTCATTCCTCAAATGAAATATCAGCATAATATCACAAAAATAAAGTGTCAAGTCTAAGTGTAAATTGTTTGGTGGGTCCACTATTATTGTACAATGGGAAAATCGATTTTCTCCACCTATAAAATCTCACCACTCACTCTCATTCATTCCTCATTTTCCCATTTCATTTCCAACACCCCATCTCATTTCTCCAAGGTGATCTTGTCATGCCAAGAGGGTTTGTTGCATCCAAAAACTGATTTCTGGAACTGTGCTATGCAAATGACCCTGTCTCTGCTACGCATATACCAGGTTGTAGCGCCATCGTTTCTCGAAGAATGTGAGCCCTCTATAGTGGTTTCTTCCATCATGGTGACATTTTTCTACTGCTAAGACAATTTGATGATCTATTTTAAGGTTCAAACTTATTTCATTTTTCTCATCTATGCTTATTTGTCTCATGACTACCTCTTAGGTTTTGACTGCAGTTAGCAAGGTTTTCACCTTTCTCTTGTTAAATTTGTTGCTAAAAATCATATATATGTGCTTACACACCATCATTTATCCTAAATACACTCTCCCAAGCACCCCCCATCAAACCCACTCCCAAAATTCATCAATTTTACCTAAATCCTAGACAAACTACACCCTTTTTAACTATAAGCATGTGTTTTTCCCTTTTAGACCCCTTCCCCCTTGAAATTCCACTTTCCCCTACTTCCTAACATCCCTCCCTACCTCTTAAAATTTTCCTAAGAATTTATAATCCCCCTATCCCCTTTATTTTCCTTCATTCTTATAAATTGCCCAAATCCCTTGTTTTGCCTACACTAAACCCTATTTTTCTCTCCCATTGAGCTAGGGTTTGCAATGGAATCAGAGAAATCTAAGCATAGGAGGCATAAGGGAGGTCATATCAGCAATTATGAGGCCATATAAGCTCATAAACATCATTTCTCCATCATTTTTCAAGAAGTCATTCCAAGGGACAAATCATTTTCCACACATAGGGCCAATTTTTCTTCAAAGGACGGTTCTGAGCAAATGAAGATGAATTTCACAAAAGTGAAAGAGGTTTTTATCAATAATATACCAAGGGAAAAATACCTCCTTCAGTATTTACATAGATATCATATATTTGGATATGTGCAACTTTCTTGGAGACCTATGTCAGAAAATAAAAAAATTTCAAGTTAATTTCCTGTTTTAATTATGATTTTGTGGCATTGATTCCGAGAAAATGAGAATTGCTTTTTAGAAATGCGAGAGGGATTTCTTCACAAAATCCTTATATACACAAAAATCTCTATGTTTTCCAACAATCGTTGTGGTAAGAGAGATATCGTTTCATCTTTGAGCCTTATTTTCACAGAAAAACCTAGAATTTTGACCCTGCTATAAGCACAATGCCTTGGCACTACGCTTTCATCTCAGAGCTCAAAATGCCAAAAAATTTATATCCCTAGATATATTTTTCCCTAAGTATCTCAAAAATCCACTTTTGGAAGCAGGTCAACAAACTAGTGAAGAGAAAAACTCAAAAAAGGAGTGAAAAGACACGTTCTGCCACTATTCTGGAACAGGCGCTGTGCTTATAGATCCGCCTTGGGAGAATGTATTTTTGAAGGCCTTTCTGTGATCCATTTTCAAAAATTCAAGTTGATATGGAGATTAGACATAAAATTCTAGTTGACCATTCTCTTACTTTTCAAATTTTACTTTCATAAGAGTTCCAAAATCTACCTGCGGCGTTATGTTTATAGTTGAATGCGCTACGCTTATAGCTAAATGCGCTATGCTTATACCTGTAGCTGTCTTTTTCACTTCAATTTCACCAAATTTTGGTTTTATGATGTAATTTTGATATTTTAAATACTTTATGATGTAATTATTGACTTAATAGGCATGATAGGCTGTTTTTGTGTTTAATTAAGTCTCATAAAGGTATCAAAACTCAAATCAAAGTCTAAAAGAGGAGTTTGTGTTTGACCTTCTTACTCTCTCTCGTTTGTTGAGTGATTCTTGGTAACTGTTCCACTACTTAGGGATTCGACCCCTGAAGGTGGGAAATGGTTGTTTTGAGTCTATATATATGATTTCTCATTTAGTGAGAAGGTTTGGACATTTGTGGAGAGACTTGTACCTTATATTTTCTTAAAACTAATCAAGGAGCAGTTGCAGCTATTTTCAGAAATACTTGTTCAGTGAGTCTATGGTGTTATTTTCCTTTCATATCAGCTTCTAATTGATGAAATGATATATCTTTACATTCTTTTCCTTATTCTTATGGTTTTCCTTACAGTCATATAGGAAGAATTCTTAGGTTTAAGCTCTGTTTATGTGGAAAATCATGCTTGTGTTTCTGTTCTTCTAATATTAATGAATGTATGCTTATACATGCCCATTATGATTTCTTAAACTCTCATAACTATACTACATTGACTAAACCTTAAGTTCACCACAACACATTGTTATTTGGCTCCTCTTTGTGCCTATGACTACACACTTGATACTTTTACCTAATTGCCTGCTCTCATCCCTAGTCTAGCAAACCTAAAAAACCCTAAATTTTCAAAAACGCAAACCAGACTTATACATCTAGCCTAAAATCTAGTTATTCATTGACAAAATCCTTAGAGAGATCCCTCTCTAGTTCAATAGGTTCAGTTACTGAATTGAAAGTGGTTCAAGGTTACCTCTTTCGATCTCCTCCTCAACCTGAGACATTGCAGATGATAACAACAGGTAGAGGGGATTGACTATGATGAGACCTTTTCTCTTGTTGCAAGGTACTTGTTGATCAAATCTATATTGGCACTATCAGTGTAGATGGGTTGGAAGATACATCAAATGGATGTGAAGACAACCTTCCTTAATGGCACGATTGAGGAAGAGGTGTACATAGAGCAACTTAAAGGTTTTGAAACCTTCGACCATGAGTCACATGTGTGCCGACCCAAGAGAGCATTGTATGGGCTGAAGAAAACACCTCATTCTTGGTACACCATGATAGATATCTACTTCACCAGTTGGGCTTCATGAAGAGTAAAGTGGATGCAAACCTGTACCACATAATGGTGGAAGGTAAATTGTTGATCATTGTACTTTATGTTGATGATCTCATACTGAGAAGTGATGATCAACTGATCAAATCTTGTAAGGAGGACTTTGCAAGAGAGTTTGAGATGAAGGACTTGGGGCTCATGCATTACTTTCTGGGCATGGAAGTATGACAGGGTGATGGGGAGTTGTTTGTGTCTCAAGGCAAGTATGCCAATGAGATACTCAGGAGGTTCCACATGGAGAGTTGGAAGCCTATGGAGACTCCTCTAGTTTGTAACTAGAGGAAGGAAGATGGTACTTCGGGAGGGGTAGTGGAAGCTATTGTTTATAGGAATCTTGTGGGTTCACCCATGTACTTGGTAATCACATGACTAGAATTATGCAATGAAGTAAACCAACTGAGTCAAGCGATGGTTCAGCCTACCAAGTTGTATTGGAAGGTAGTAAAGCATGTATTGAGATACCTAAATGGCACTACTAAGTATAGATTATGGTACAAACGAAGAGAGGAAGTGAATCTTCAAGGCTTCATAGATGTAGATTGGGTGGGGATTCCATCCGACCGAAAAAGCACATCAAGAGGGATTTTCAGTATCGGGTCAGCGATAGTTTCTTGGTACAGTAGGGAACAGAGATCGGTTGCACTCAGTTTGGCAAACGCAGAGTACATGGTTGCAAGTTAGGAAACATGTGAGGCCATTTGAATGAGGAAGATCCTGGTTGGTCTATTTGGTTAGCAGATGGATCTGACAGTGATTCACTACGACAATTAGAGTTGTATCAAACTCTCTGAAAATCCAGTTTTTCATGATAGGTCCAAGCACATTGATATCTGATATCATCATCTCATAGAGTTTGTATTGAAGTGGATCATGTTGTTAGAGTACATTCCCATAGAGGAGCAAGATGATGACATTTTGAAAAAGGCATTGTCAAGATGTAAATTCAAGTATCATAGAGACAGGATCAGGGTAGCAGATAATCCCTTTCTTTTTGAGAGGAAGTGTTGAGAAATGGCAACAAGAAATTCCAGTTTAAATTGTCCTTGAATTAAATTGTGAATTAAAAGCAAATTTTATTCTCATAGCAACTTGTAAATAGTTAATTAAGTTTAATTAACTTAATTAGCTTAGGAATTTTGAGTTGTAAGTCTTGTATATGTTCTCCCTAAATTTTAGGGGTCCAATATGAGTTTAGATTGAGTTGTAATTAGATAACTTAGTAACTGAGTTATGGTCAGTTAAATTAGTTCTAGTTGTTTGTGGAACTAATAAAGGACTAAGAGTTAGTTGGTGCACTAGTGCATCCACAAGTGCTTCTCCAAATAATTGAAGATTCACTCATCAGAAACTCATGCATGTTAGTTCTGATAAAGACCCAGTTGAGACTAGAGTGCAGGGACAATTTACTTTCAATTGTATGATTTACTGAGTTGTAAATATCATGCATGAAATCAGGAATAGGACCTAATTAGGATTGTGCAGTTTTGGAAGCATGAATTCCCTTTAAATACGGGTTATTCATCCTAGGAATTGCACAAGAGATTAGGGGCTTGGCAAGCAGTGGAAATTGACTGAGTGTTGGCTAATAGCGGACTTGTGAGGTAGAGATTTGAGCATACTTGTGCAGAATTGTTCTTGTGAGAACAAGCTTTGTATCTTCACTCATATTTTTTATTTAATGCAATACAGATAGGCAAGGTTTTGAGCTTTGGCTTTCCGTAGGAAAACTTATTGTGTTATGTGCCACTGATTTGTCTTCTTCTTGTTCATGTTTTTTTGATCGATCTATTGGCTTCTACTAGTTGAAAGTAGAAGTAGATTCTTGTCCCATGCTTTAGTAAATTTCATAAGCTTGTGAATCTATAGGAAATTCTACAATATTAACTCGCTCTGAAAGGTTACTGTACCAATCCTAGTAGCATTTTACCTTCAATCATCTCCATGATCAATATGCATCTGGGGATCTTTCTCCTCTAGGTCACTGAAAAAATATCTACATCCTTTCATGTGGAACAAGGCATTGGAATACAAGTACCACACACTCCCCATTATAGTGCCAACCATGCATGCGATAAGGGTGAAGCCAAGCTCAAACAATGAATCTAATGCCTCACCTACTACTCCTCCTAAGTTATTTTTTATAGACTTTTTGTCTGGACACTTCATAGCATAGTGCTTGAATTCGTGACAATTGAAGCATTTTGTTTTGGATAAGTCTTTATTCTTGTCCCCTTGGCTAGATTATGGTTTCATTTGAAATTTCTTCCCTTTTCCCTTCTTTCCTTTTCCAATCAATGCAAAATTTTCTTCACCCTCTTCTTTGGATGAAGTTCCATCCTGGTTATTTCTCCAGAACTCTTCTTGTACTAAGTTGGACCATAACCTTTCCAACTTTGGTAAATTTTACCTTCCATTTACCGAGTCTTGGTAGCTATTCCACGATTTTGGAAGGCCTAAAAGAGCTAGGCTCACCACGATCTCTTCTGCAATAGTTACACCAACCCATCCAAGCTCATCTCAAACTTGTGTAAATTTGATGAGATACTACGAGATAGTATCATTCTTCTCTATTTTAATTTTTGAAGTTTTTCTTTGAGGGCCAATTTTCTATGATCACTACTATTATTGAAAAACCGTTGTTAGTGCCTTCCACATTGCAAAAGGAGTTTCTTTTCCATGGAGGTTTGAGACAATGTGGTCTCACTCCCTTCAAGATTATTTTCCTCACCTTGGCTACATATTTCTTCCATTGGGCTAGGTTTTGTGCATTATATGCCTGTACATATTCTAGTAATCCATTGTCATCTAGCATCACCTCCATGAGATCCTTCCATGCAGTGAAATTTGAGTTGCCTTCCAAGGCATACTCTAGTCTCAGCCTGTTGAAGGTAATCTTCCCAACTCTGAAGAAATCCTGCTACATAGAAGCTACAATTTTGAATCTCCTAAGGAACAACTTCAAAATTCTTGTTCTAATGTGAATCTAGCATTGATACCATGTAGAAATATGATGTAAAATTGTAACTTCTCAAGAAGTTTGATCTAAAATCAAGAGACACAATCCTACTCTACTAATCTGCAGAATTTAATTCACAATTTAGAACAAAAATCAAACACATGAAATAATAAATAACACACATGCATAGTATTTTTTTCCAGGGGAAAGCAACTGCTAAAAACCCCTTAAGCTTGCTTGCATTAAACAGATGAATGTATATGTATTACAATTGCTTGCTCTCTCTGAGCACAATCTGCAAATGAATAACCTATCTCTCTTCTCAATGAGAAGTTCTGACCCAGACTTGGAAAAAAATTTCCTCAACTTGAGCCCCTATTTCCTTGTGCAATTCCTGAAGAATTTGGCCCCTATTATTTAGGAATTTCCCCTCAATTGATTATGCAATTCTCAAGGTTGATCATTTGGTTGAATGTAACACTTGTACACTCACTAATAGTCTACAAATGATGTTACACTACCTTGGAATCTCTACCATAATTGGGGAAATCGAATTATTTGCATGAACTAGCTATTTTGAGTTGGTTAATCAGTTAATTGGATGATCATTGAGTTAGAATGTTGTCCCACTGCAAAACTAAGCTTCCACTAGTTCTATCAACAATTAGAACTAGTTTAACTGAAACCAACTTCAAATAAATGACCCTGATTTCTACAAATTAGCAATTACATATGCTTAAGTGAACTCTAAACTCTATAACTTGAATTTACTGAGTAAAGTAAGTGACATAAGCCATGCCATACAAGTTAACTACATCCAAGTTTTTTGTTGTTAAGGACCCTAGGTTGCTTGTGTTTTCTCTTGGTTACTGAAATATAACAAAGGTGGCAGTGAGTACATGTATATAAGAGTTCCCCATGGAGGATGTGAAACATTAGTGTGCACCCGGAGAGATTTTGGGAAAATAATGAACTAGATGTGATGGACCTTGTCCAAGCCCATGGGGCTAGGTATGGTTGTTTTCCTACATTACTACCCTTTCTTGTTATTGTAGCCCAAATATACTAGTTAGAAGAGGAAGTTGAAGGAGCTAAATTGGCTTGGGGTGCTTGAGGTGTCAAAGTGTCCATTGATGGCTTTAATTATGTGTTTCAGGTTTTAGCAACTTAAGTAGGCAGATTGATATATCTCAAATGTTGGTGGAGTAGTTTATCACCATCTTGGATCTTGGTTGATTCCTTAAGGATGCCATGTAGGTGAACTTGCACACAAATCTGCTTATTGGGAGGTAGCTTGAATGTTCTCTTACACCCATGGAAAATATTTTTTCCAATAAAGCACCAAAACTGAGGATTTTGGGTGATGGAATGTTGAATTATGTAGCATTGGATGTGCTCTTTCCTCGAGATTTTATAGAGAGGCTAAGACACATGCATTCTCCAATACCCAGAAACCGCTTGGGAAAATTCCACATAGAGATTGTTTAATTAAAATAATTAACTTTTTTAAATTGGTTCCCTAAGTCTAAACTTAGGACATCTAATTAATTAAAGGGTATTAATTAAATCAGGAGTGAATCTCCTAGAAAAAGATGAGGATAAACTCCCAATTAATCTTAGCCCTTGATTATGTTTTAATCTTGGTCATTGGTGCTCCAATGAGAGATTATAAGAAGGAGTTTGATGGGCACTTGGAGAATACATCAAATGAGAGATCAAAGATCAAATTTCTCAAGAGTAGCAATGTTGAGTTGTCGGAGTGAGATCAAGTGATCTTCTTGCAGTGAGGGGCAAGGATATTAGTTCAGAGGAGATTTTTCCAGATCCGGAGAGTAAAAAGCAGAGAGGACATAGAGTAGTTCGGTGAGGAAGTGCAGTGCCATGAAAAGGTAGTGCAGAGCTTTAGAGGAAGTTCAAAAACTAGCTGGGATAGTCAAGATCCAATGCCAAAAGCCGAGGTGTGAGACTAGAGAGCTAGAAGCTCAAATTTCCAGACAACGGGAGATCATCAAAGAAGGTGTCACAAATCTCAGCCAGTGTAACGAAAATTTGCATAGGATTGACGTAGAAGCTGCGCAGAGGTAGCGTGGGGCCAACCAACCAGCCCTTGATCAATGTCAGATCTCCCGAATCAGTGCAATATTTTTCTCACTAACTCTTTGCCAACATTTGTTTGTATCGAATAGCTAGTTTGGGCATCCAATGATTTGTACTCAGATTTACTACTACATAATAATTAAAACCCTCAGCTACTGCACTGGTTTCCCACATTGGGTTTTTCCGGGGACATTGTCCAAAAACAGTTGTGTTGATGTGTGCATTTATTTCTCTCCAGTGTAGTATTTAGTTTTCGTAGTATTTTATTTTGTTTAGGATGTTGTCTATGTGTTTCAGTATTTGCCATAGAAAACTACAAGTAACTTGTTCAAGTAATTTAACAAGTAGGTGAAATATTATCAGTTTTTTGTAGTAGGAATCGAGTAACCAATTTCCACATGGTATTAGAGCACAGATCGTGAGTAGAAGAGCTCAGTTACAGAAGGAAGTGGTAATTCGAAATCACTATAGAGGCAACAATTCGAAAGCCTAGAGGCAGTACAGTCCTTAGGCCAAGGAAGTTGAATTTCTGAGGAGAAATCGATTTCTTTGAGTGAGTCGACAGAGAAATTTGATCTCCAGATCGAAGCTTTCCAAAGGAAAAAGGGAGCAATGCATTTTCATTATAGAGTAGATCCTCACTTGGGAAGTGGATATTTTGCAGCAATTTCTGGTAGAATAGTATCAAAAGGAGAGAATAACACGTGATGAGGGAATTTCTTCCTCAGAGGAGTTCTAGCCAAGAAGTCTAAATTTTTTCTAGTAGAGAAGTAGTAACTGTGTGTGATATTTCTCACTCCATAAGGGAGTGCAAATAGTTTGGTAGTAGTTGTGCAGAGAAGAAGAGGGAGCAGTTAGACTTTTTCAGGAGAGATGGCATCAACTGGGTTGAGAGAACAAGATCAGTTGGATGGAGCCTCCAAGTATGTGATATGGAAGGCTAGGATCTCATGCCTTTTGGATGAGCATGATCTCAAATGTTATGTCGATAGTTTGGTAGATGTACCTACAGATGAATATCCACTCAAAAAGTACAAGGTTGAGATGGAGAAGACTAAGAGGATCATTATCGATGGGGTTCGAGATCATGTAGTATCCCATATAGCCGGTAAGCATGTTTCCCGAAAGATGTGGGAAGCCTTAGCTACACTATACGAAGGATGTAGAAGGGGGAGCGAGTGAACCTCTTCCTTATGAGGCTTCAGGATATTCGGGACCAGCTGTCTTCACTAGGATCAACACCCCATCCCTCAGAGTTTGTTCGATTAAGGCTGAATAGTGTTTCTGAAGAATGGAAAGTTTTTGTCTAGAGTATCCTGGGTATAGAAAAACTGCTAGAATGGGAACGTGTATGGTTTGATCTGCAATAGGAGGATATGAGGCATGATCTAGTGAAGGGAACCATTAGTGGCAATAGCAGCAACAAACGAAGAAGGTGAAGGAAGAGGAGGACATAGCCCTTGCATTAAAGGGGCAGCAGGAGTAGCGTAGAACATAGAAGGATATTTTGAAGGTCAAGTGCTTCAGGTTTTGGCAAACTGGGCCACTACAACACTCAATGTCTTTAAAGAAAGAAGGAGAATGCGGAGAAGCAGGATCAACAAGTTGCATCCATAGAGATCAACAGGATGTCCTCTAGACTGGAGGAAGAGTTTTCCATGATTACTGAGATCCCTCTAGGGGTGATTTGGAGTTGTAGCCTTAGAGAGCTACAAGATGGCGAAGGTCCTTGAGGAGTCCACCTCTTGGATCAAGACCTTACTACAGGAGCCCATAGTCAGTAGTAACAGGATGGAGCAGTGTCAGTTGGTGTAGTCAAGTGCCATAGTGGTAGATGAAGTAGCTTGTAGTGGTCAGATTATAAGTAGCACAAAGCAGAGTTTGAAGTAGTGCAGTTGGCACATAGCAGAGTCAGCAGCAATGTAGAGGCGTCGGTGACAGTGCAAAGACTAGTAGCAGTCAAAACTCGGATAACAGATGAATGATACTGAACACATTTGGTTTAGTATTATGGATGCTTTTCCATTGCAGATGTTGCAGTTGCAGCAATAAGAAATGTAAAGAGGGTTGCAGTGAAGATGCAGTAGTTGATAACAGTTGAGCAAGGTCAAAAACAACACAGATGCAATTCATATCAAAGTTGCGTTGTGGTTGGTGTCCAACAACAATCAGACATCAACAACGGAATAGGAGATAGTGCAAAGATAGAGTGATTCTTAAGTAGGTTGTTGTAATAGAGTACACTCCTTGCTAAGAGGGAGTGTTGAATTATATAGCATCGTATTTTATCCTACCTCGATATTTTGTAGAGAGGCTAAGACACATGCATTATCCAATACCTAGAAATCATTTGGGAAAATTCCACCTAGATATGGTTTAATTAAAATAATTAAGTTTTTTAAAATGGTTCCCTAAGTCTAAACTTAGAAAATCTGGTTAATTAAAAGGTATTATTTAAATCAGGTGTGAATCTTTTAGAAGAATATGAGGATCAACTCGTAGTGAATCTTAGCCCTTGACTATGTTTTAATCTTGGTCATTGGTGCTCCAGTGAGAGATTATAAGAAGGAGTTCAAAGAGCACTTGGAGAATACACCGAATGAGATATCAAAGATCAAATTTCTCAAGAGTAGCAGTGTTGAGTTTTAGAGTGAGATCGAGTGATATTCTTGCAGTGAGAGACAGGGATAGTAGTCCAGAGGAGTGTTTTCTAGATCCAAAGAGTGCAAAGAAGAGAGGGCATAGAGTAGTTCAGCGAGGCAATTTAGTGCCACATAGAGGCAACATAGAGCTTCAAAGGGAGTTCGAAATCTAGCTGAGAGAGTCAAGATCCAGTACCAGAAGTCGGGGTGTGATACCGAAAGTCCAAAAGTATGATATTCCAGACAATAGGAGATCAGCAAAGAAGGTGTTGCAGAACCTAGCCAGTGTGACGTAGATCTGTATAGGATTGATGCAGAAGCTATGCAGAGGCAGCATGGGATCAGCCAGCCAGCCCCTGATCAGTGTGGGATCTCTCGAATCAGTGTGATATGTTTCTCACTAATTCTTTTCCAACATTTATCTATATCGGATAGCCAGTTTGGGCATCCAATGATTTGTACTTAGAGTTACTATGGCATAATAATTAAAACCCTCAGTTGCTACACCAGTTTTCCCACATTGGGATTTTCTGGGGACATTGTCTAAAATCAACTGTGTTGATGTGTGTGTTTATTTCTCTTGAGTGCAGTATTTAGTTTTCGTAATATTTTATTTTTTGTAGGCTGTAGTTTATGTATTTCAGAATTTTTTGTAGAAAACTGCAAGTAACTTTTTCAAGTAATTTAACAAGTAGGTGAAATATTATCAATTTTCTATAGCAGGAATCAGGTAACCAATTTTTCACAAGGAACTCAATCCACATAAGGAAATAAATATTAGTAGAGACCTCAGTGAAAAATCCTTCACTCTAATGAGTGATTACGACCAAAGTGTTCCCAAACAACCAAGGGACATGATGCATGATAGCAATGCATCTAGTGAAATCTCCAAGTCAAAAGATGAAACCATTAGTCAAGTTTCTGATACTGGAAACATTCGATACATATGGCTCCCAAGCCTCATCAAGCGAGTTCTTGAGCATGTCTTGAGATAGGATATGACCAACTAAATATCCATCTAAAGCATGTACACTATCTTCCAAACAATTATCTTTGCATTCCACATTGATAATCTTAACAAAAGGTTCAAAATTATAACAAGAGTTGGAGTATTACAGCATGGATGACATTTGTAAAAAATACTTAATCTTTTTTGGGAAACATTATAATCCCCAATAGTTGCAACATAGTACTCCATGATGCCTTCCTATGAGAGTACATATTTAGAAGGTTTTGGCTTAAAATTTTATATTTTATCTTGTTAGGCCAGGCAGTAACTCCATAGGGCAGAAATAAATTTGACTATATTATTGCATTAGGTAAGTCCTCATTATATACATGAGGGAGAGACTGTTCAGTTCGTCTCCCGATGACTATTCATATTTCCTATCTATCTATTTACAATAATTCACCCAATCACAAGGATTAGGTGTCAACATTCCCCCCCTTAATCTGAAGGGATGTTGGTGAGTCC
>APFE031117993.1:23609-45006 GCA_000404065.3 Pinus taeda
TGTGCATGAGCAGATGTTCCTTGCACTTTTGAGAAGCCTTTCTTCTTCTATTCCCCTCATGACAAGTGAGTGGTTAGATGCTTTTCTTAGCTCAAGCTTTCCATCAAACATATGAATGGAGTGACCTTGCTGGCGGATGTGGACCAAGGACAACAAGTTTCTCTTGAGCTGTGGGAGATATAGGACACGATCCAGAAGAATGTCTAGAAGATCAGGAAGTTTAAGCCTGATTGTGCCAAGCCCTGATGGCTTGATTTTTGATTGATCTGCAAAGTATACTTCTCCATCAACATTTTCAGTGAAATCTTAAAAAAAATATTTTCTATGAGACATGTGGCAGGTTGGTCTTGAATTAAGCAACCAATCATTTTTCCATGAAGCAAGTGAAGCATTAAACAAATCTTCATTTACTCCAATGTTACATTGTGCCTCAACATAGTGAGTGGATTCAGGTGCTTTACCTTTGTCGTCTGTATCATCAGTTTTACCTTTCTGTTGGTTTCTTCTCTGCTCAATTTGTCCCATGGTAGCTTGCATGTAGAGGCATCATGTGATCCATTTCTTTTGCAGCGAATACAGTGTAAATCTGCCTTTTCTCCTTGAGAATGTCTCCCCCCCTGCCTCTGAAATATCTTCCTCTTCCTCTTCATCCACCTCTTCCTTCACAGACGCTGCGATTAATGCATAAGCTTTATTGTTCAACAGTTTGTGCTATCAAGGAAGACCAGCATTTGATAGAGTTTTGGACATTTGTGTCTTTGTTGATGCTAACTGGGTTAGAGATCTAGATAATAGAATATCTACAAGCATGTATGTGTTTAACCTATTTGGAGGTGCAGTCAGTTAGATGAGTAAAAGGCAGTTTGTAGTGTCACTTTCAACTACAGAGGCAGAATACATGGCAGCCACTCATGCAAGCAAGCAATTTAGCTACAAATGTTGTGTTCAAGTATGGGTTTAGTACATCTAGCTATAAGGATAGACTATGACATCCAAAGTGCAATTTTATTGGTGAAGAACCCTGCTTATCATTCAAAGACAAAGCACATTGATGTTCAGTATCACATTTCGAGGGATATGGTTGAGGACAAAAAGGTGTTTCTTGTAAAGGTGGACACTTTGAAGAATACTACAGATGCATTGAAAAATTATGTGAGAATTGAGAAGTTATCTTGGTGTAGAGAAACAATGGGCGTTGCAAGGCTGGACCAATGACTAAGATCTCTTATGGCCCATTGTGGAAAGAAAGCAACAATGGGAGAATGTTGGGTGTGTCTTATATTCTTTCCATAATTATCCCATGTGTAGGGGGTTACAAGGGGGTGATAGCTCCCCTTATTCTTTGTGTTGGACGTAGCAAGGGGGACATCCTACTTAATAAATTAAAATTCCCATCCTATTTTAATTTTATTTACTTGGGAATTCTACAAGTTATCTCCTCTTGTAGAAAAACAAGGCCTCCTGTAGCATCTCATGTAGCACCTCTTGTAGTACATGTAAAATTGACCAAATTTTCTCAGAAAAGATTGGTTTTTGTCTCTTAGGCTTGAATAATGACCCCTAGGATCTAAATACATGATTAGGTAAGAATAAACACCACTTAGGACTTTCCTTTTTACAAAGTAGATTAGGCTTATTTCCTTGAATTCATGCTCTTAGGGTTTTAATTACAAATTGTTGTTCTTGCATAGGATTAGTTTCTCTTGAAGGTGTTAGTGCTAGTCTTGTCTGCATGTCACCAGTGATCAAATATTGTTTTACCAAGTCTGTCAGGAGTCTTAAAGTTAAATTCTATCATGTCACTAGGTTTACAGAGTAAAATTTGGTCAATGGCTAGTTTGTCTAGGAATGTTTTCATTCTTTTGGGAAAATCACACATGCTGGTCACCTACCTCACTCAGATGAAGGTATCATAATAAAAATAATTATTTCATTATATCAGTCATCATCATCACCATTCCACTTAGTCTCATGTCTTCATTAAGTCGTTAGCGTTTCAAGGTCCATCATCATCATGTGTAAATCCAGCACTAAATGAATCATGACAAGCAACTCTTTGACATTAGCTTGATGCATTTTCACAAGTTATTCATCATTTTAGTCTCAAAGGTTCCAGGAGAAGAAGTTTCAATGTTCAAAAGGTAAAAATGAAACTCAGGTTTCAGATCTCCAAAGTGGCTCAGTCTTAAAGCTGAAAAATCAGTTTTTAAAAAGATATGTGGGGCCCATTTCTTTTCAAAAAGGAATCATACTTGCTTATAAAAACCCAAAAAGCCCCAAACTCACTTAATTTTCCTTCTATTTCCCTTTTTCGTCAAGCTCTCCTCTCCATTGGCAAGAAACACATGGGATTTTAGGAAAAAATGGCAAAACATTGCAGGCAATGCGCTTCGAGAGGCTGTGCTACGCTTCTGAGGCCAGTGCTGCACTTCTGGACATTGCGCTATGCTTTGGCGCTGCGCTTTTAGACATTGCATGCTGCTTGTGATAGAGAGCCCGAAACCTTCCAAAATTCACCCAAACTCAAAATTTAAGCTTGTAATCTATTTTCTTGCTAATCTAAACTTATCTACAAGTAAGTACAACATTGTACTTACCTTTTTCCTTTAGCAAGGTAAATTCAAATGCAAGATTTATTCATCTAGGATTTTAGGTGAAATTATCATGCTATAAGCTAGGGTTAGTGATGGTTAGTCTAGTTTTGATATGCTAAACATGAAAATATTTCATCTTACACCTCTATACATGTTTAAAATACATTTTTACCCATTAAACCAACTATAAATCATCAAATTATCTCACCTATAACTAAACCCTAGCTCATACTTATCATTTTGAACAATTTTCCTAGCACAATTGTTTTTTAAATTCTCTTACTCATCTCCCTCTCTCTCTCATTTCACTCCATTAGAACTTCCTAAGTTTCTACCACCCCTATCCATCTCCCATAATTCCCCTATCATCATCTCCCTTCCCTAACTCCCTCATTTCATCATTTCCTTCCTTGATCAAGAAAATAATGAGCTTAAGACTAAATAGTTGAACATGGATAAAGAGAAATGAAAGATGCTATAGCAAGAAGGAAAAGGAAAAGCAGTGTTGGAGCCTAGTGAACATGATGATCACGAAAAGTAGTTTGAAAAGAAAAGTCCAAGGGCAAAGGGTCTCAAAAGGGCATTGAAGAAAGAAAAAGAACAAAACCTAATGAATGAAGACTTGGACATTGAAGACATAATTGCTTTGGAAATCAATGAAGACAGGGAGTTTTGGCTTGAAAATATAAATTACCACCTTGAAAAGCTCCTTGACAAGGTTAACAGGGATAACAAGTTGCAAAGGAAGATGGCCATCCATTATTACACAAGGAATCAGGTTGCCAAGGTCAAAATTAAACAGTTGAAGGCCAAACTCAAAGAAAACCCTAAAAAGTAAAAATGAGAAGGAAAACTTGGATATGCTTGTTGAGGCATCCATGAGAGCTTAATATATCTTATTTTTCACTTATAGACCAATTTTGGGAGTTTTCTAAACATTTTTGGTTTTTTGACAATTTTGGTGCAAAACTCAAAAATTTCACTAGTGCAAGATGTTGCGCTTTTTCCTCAGACCTACAAATGAAAAATGACTTGCATTTTTGGAAAGATTATGACCTCCTCTCAAAACCCATTTCATCATATTTCTCATACAGGGCTCAGATTTTGAGAAAAAAGGAGAAAAAGGGGTAAAAAATCATCATTCTACCATTCTTTTTGACAAGCATGTAGAATTTCCTGCAAATTCTCTACAAATCTACCTCTGAGATCTCTGTAGAAAATATGACTATAGATTAACCTGATAATGCAATATACCAAAACAAAATACAATAATCTACTTCTAATATCAATTTGTGGAAGCTTAAATATTGAGCAAGAATCGATTTGAACACATATAACTAGAAGAAGAAAAATCAATGCACATGAAACACAGAAAATACTCAGGGGAAAGCATCAGCTAAAAACCCCACTATCTTTATTATCATATAAGGTGGAAATACATCAGAATTATATAAATCCTTAGCTCTCACAGCTAGCCAGCTCCCAGTACAATCCTCCTAGATAATCAGAGAAAAATGTGGCTTCTCACAGGCTTTCTCCTCTACCCTCCAAGCTCCTATTTCCTTGCGCAATTACTTTGGGATGATCTCCTTCACCCAGTGGAACACTGCTCTCACACACTGCTCTAACACACTGTTAGAACTGTGCAATCCTCAAGGAACCTTATTCCTTTTGCATGCATGAGTTTCCTTTATAGGAGAAAACAAGCAACTGATAGTAACCTATCCCTATCTTTAATCTCAATTGGGTCTTTCTCAAAATAGACATGCATGAGTTAATGACGAGAGAATTTTCAGTTATCTGGAGTACACTAGTTGGATGCATGCATGCATTAACTGACTGAACTCATAATTAGTTCCTCAAATTGTTTGGAACTAATTTAACTGGACTTAACTCAGTTAACTGAGCTAACTAATTACAACTCAAATATAACTCAGTATTATCTCCTTAATTAAGGGATAATCTCCTTAATTTAAGGGATAACTGTTGCATGACTTCTGAAAGACTTCTAAATTGAATTTCTCCAGCTAATTAATCCATAAATAATTAATTAATTATTTTTCAAGCAGCTGGTGAGAGTAAATTCGAATTTTAATTCACAATTTTAATTCAAGGAAAAATTAAAATTGGAATATTCTGGATTCTATTTTTATCATTTCTTGTTGCTATTTTCAACACTCCCTCTCAACAAGAGAGGAATTCAACTCGATCCGGAAGGTGGACCTTTGGAATGTTATGCATGAAACACTTCTCTCTAGTTGTTGTTGCTCCAACAACTCCAAAAAAAAAAAAAAAAACAAACAAAAAACAAACAAACATCCAACCTGAATCAGTATGATGCATCTGTCATCAAAGTCTTTGACTGATATTGCCTTTGTCAACTGAAAACTCTGTGCTTCTATTGACTCAACGTTTCTGCACTATTGTCAATCATTTTCTGTGCTCTTCAGTATCTAACTGCTCTAGCCTCTATCACTTTGATCTCTGACTGCTCTGACTACATCAATCCCACTGATTCCTCCCGCTACTATGTACTTTGGGCTTCTGTAGCAAGGTAAGATCCATGAGAAAAAACCTCTCAATGGACCCTGCCCAATTTCAGCCTTCTTACGACTATCACTTCACATCGCCCCACCTCACACCTGGAGGTATGGCTGCATGTGATCCCTATGCCCACTTCTCCAATTGTGGATCCTCCACAATTGTCTAAGACTTCTTCTAGAACTGCATGTTGAGAGGTAATTTACTCTCCCTCTCAACCACCACGTCTCTAACATTTTCCTTGCTCCTCAAGGCTTTGCATGCATCTTGAACCTCAAGAGCATACAAGTTCTTGACTCGTGAAACGATATATTTCACATGTCTCGTGGTGATGTGTCTAAGGAAAACCTTTCCCTTACTGAAGACAACATCATAGCCTTTGTCCTCTAACATCACGACCGATACCAACTTTTTCTTCCGTCGAGGCATATACTTCACATCTATTAAGGTGATAGAAGCTCCATGCTCCCTTTGAAAAGCAATAGTGCCCACTCCTGAAACACTAAACCTTTCGTCATCACCCATCTCTATGCACATCTTGAGGTCTTTCTCCTCCAAGGTACTAAATAAACTTTTATCGTCGATCATGTGGAATGAGGCTCCACTATCAAGATACCAAACACAACCCATCATCGATGACACCATGCATGCGATGAGGGTAAAGTCCATTTTGAACTGAGAGACTAATGCCTCACCTTCTGATCCATCTGAGAATCCCTTCATGGACTTCTTCGATGGGCAATTAGTTGCATAATTTCCCATCTAGTGACAATTAAAGCATCTCAATTTAGACTTGTCACCCTTCTTCCCTCCATGAGAAGAATTTGATTTGGAATGGGATGCCTTCCCATTTCCTTTCCTTGCCTTACTTGCTAAGGCCAAATTTTCTTCATCATCATCCTTGGATGAAGAACCATCATGTGTTCTCCTCCTGATCTCCTCCTGCATGAGATATGACCACAATCATTCCCAATCCGGCAGTTTCTCCCTTACATTCACAGAGTTCTGGTAGCTATTCCATCTCTTTGGAAGGCCAAAGAGAGCGAGGCTCACCGTGTCATCATCGATAGTAGTTATTCCCAAACTTCCAAGCTCATCTCTATAGGTGGTGAGCTTGTTTAGATATGTGGAAATAGTATCACCGTTCTCCATCTTGATTCTTCGAAGCTTATCCTTGAGTGCCAATTTCCTCTGGTCACTACTGTTCTAGTATAGGTCCTTCAATGTCTTCCACATTGAATATGGAGTATCCTTCCCATGGAAACTCAAGACAATATGGTCTCGAACTCCCTCAAGGATGATCCGTCTTGCCCTCTCCACACACTTCTTCCATTCAGCCAACTCTTGTGCATTAGTTGAACTTGGCTTTGGGATTTCTTGATCAATGAAATCCTTCAAGCCGTTGTCTTCTAATACAGCCTCCATATGATCTTTCCATGCTATATAAATTGAGCTTCCTTCCAAGGCATACTCAAGTCTCAAGCCATAGAACATCGTTGGCCAACCTTGAAGTATGATAAGAGTTCGATTTTCACCTACAACCCCGAACTTCAAAATTCGAATTCTCTTCTTCGTATACTATTCACAGCTCCGATAAACTTGGCTCCAATACCATGTAAAATTTCCTACAAATTCTCTACAAAACTACCTCTGAGATCTTTGTATAAAATTTGACTGTAGATTAGCCTGATAATGAAATATATCAAAGCAAAATACTATAATCTACTTCTACTATCAATTTGCGGAAGCTTAAATATTGAGAAAGAATCGAGTTGAACACATATAACCAGAAGAAGAAGAATCAATGCACATGAAACACAGAAAATACTTAGGGGAAAGCCTTAGCTAAAATCCCCACTATCTATATTATCATACAAGGTGGAAATACATCATAATTATACAAATCCTTAGCTCTCACAGCTAGCCAGCTCTTAGTACAATCCTCTTGGATTCTCACAGGAAAACCTGGCTTCTCACAGGCCTTTTCCTCTACTCTCCAAGATCCTATTTCCTTGCTCAATTCCTTTGGGATGATCTCCTTCACCTAGTGGAACACTGCTCTCACACACTTCTCTAACACACTGTCAAAACTGCACAATCCTCAAGGAACCTTATTCTTTCTGCATGCAAGTGTTTCCTTTATAGGAGAAAACATGCAACTAATAGTAACATTCCCATGTCTTTAATCTCAACTGGGTCTTTCTCAGAATAGACATTCATGAGTTAATGATGAGAGAATCTTCAGTTATCTAGAGTACACTAGTTGGATGCATGCATGCATTAACTAACTAAACTCACAATTAGTTCCTGAAATAGTTTGGAACTAATTTAACTGGACTTAACTCAGTAAACTGAGCTAAGTAATTACAACTCAACTATAACTCAATCTTATCTCCTTAATTAAGGGATAATCTCCTTAATTTAAGGGATAACTGTTGCATTACTTCAGAAAGACTTCTAACTTGAATTTCTCCAACTAATTAATCCATAATGAACTAGTTAATTATTTTTCAAGCAACTAGTGAGACTAAATTCGAATTTTAATTCAAGGGAAAATTAAAATTGGTATATTCTGGATTCTATTTTTATCATGTCTTGTTGCTATTTTCAACCAAGCGTTGCACTTCTGGACACACTTGGGAGAATGAGTTTGTTAAGGCCTTCCCATGGGTCATTTTAAAAAATTCAAGGTATTCTGGAAACTAGACTTACAAAGCTAGTTGACCGTTCTTTAGGATCTTAATTTTTACCTCAGGAAGGCACCTTAAAGTTGGCTCAAAGTCAGCGATGTGCTTCTACAAATTTATGAGTTTTTATTTTAAATTTCACTATGTAATTTCCTAGTTTTTAGTTTGACTTGGTCAAAGTCAAAACTCATGATGTAATTGAAGTAGTTCAAGGTTAGATGATGTAATCATGAATAGATAGACATGATAGGTTTTTTTTAATAGTAATTATGCCTCGTTAAGGAAGAAAAATCCAAAACAAAGTCTACAAGAAGTGTTTGTATTTGACCTTCTCACTCTCACCTATTGGTTGAGAGAATCTTAGAATCAGTTCCACAACCTAGGAATTCGACTCCTGAAGGTGGGCAAGTGGTTCAATTGAGTCTATATGTATCATTTCTCATTCAGAGAGAAGGGTTGGACTTTTGTGGAGAAGGCTTGTATGTTTATGTTCTCTTCAGCTAATACAGGAGCAATTGCAGCTATATTTCAGGAACTCTAGTTCAGTGACCCTATGGTGTTTGTTTACTCTTTCTATCAGTTTTTGATGGATAAATCATCTCCCTTTACATGCTTTATCTTCTTCCTATGAATTTCCTTGCAGTTATATAGACAAGAATCTTGAATTTAAGCTTTGTTTAGGTGGAATTCATACTTGTGTTTCCTTTCTTCTAAAACTAATGAATCATGCTTTCACATGCTCATTAGTTTCTTTTAAGCTCACAAATCTATGCTACATTGAGAAATACTCAAATTGCACCATAACGCACTAATATCTATCTCCTATTTATACTTGTCTCTGCATACTTGATGCCTAGACCTAATTACTTGCTCTAAACCCTAGTCCAGCAAACTTAAAACCCTAAATTCACAAATACTAAAAAAAAACTTGCATATCTAGCCTAAAACCTTGTTCTTTACAACTATTCATTGACAAATCCCTTGAGAGATCACTCTCTGGCTCAATAGGGCTAGCTACTGAGCTGAAAGTGGTTCGAGGTTACCTCTTTCAGTCTCCTCCTCAACCTAGGAAATTGTAGAAGATAACATTTTGGTACCATTTTTGGGGAAACAACTAATAAATCATTCATGGGAAATATTTTAGATCTTTCAAGAAAATTGGTTCTATAGTTGACGGTTTCTAGTATCCAAAGATAGGTTGATTTTTTAAAATTTCATTATTATTCAGCTGTAAAAAATTATGGCTCCTGAAAGAGATACCAGGTCAAATCCTGACCCAAATCCACCTTTTATTGTTGAATATCTAGAAACACTGCTTAGAAAACTAAAGCTACCTATCACTAAAAATGTAGTTCGAAAAATTAAAAGAAAAACTTCTTTACCTAAAAATATACTTGCTTTTGAGTAGCTTCCTTTTGATGTTTAGTTAGAATTGTCTCTTTCAAGGTCAAAGTCTAAGTCTTGCATTTCTGAAGTGATATCTGAGCCTTTTAAATTTGAATCTCATTCTCATTCTTCAAAATATTTATTTGTTTAAGTCGATCATGAGTTGCGGTTGAATTTTGATAAACTTCAAAGCCTTGCTAACTAGCTCCAAATCACTACTGAAAAAGCCTACATCAAGTATCAACTTGAATACCTAACTGCTGCTTCATCCTCTACTACACCTCCAAATACATCTGCTACATCTCCAAATACCTCAGTTTCATCATCTTTTCCACCACCCCCATCAGTGTCATCATATTTACCTACACAGCCCATTGTAGTACCTCCACCACCTCCAGTGGTCATGGCACGAATTGCACCTCTTTTGCTTGCTCAACTTGTTTCTCTGCCTGAGAACTATGACCAAAGACTCCCTTTGTTTGATGGAAGTTTAGAAATCATAGCCCAACAGCATGTTGACAAATTGGTGGATTTTATTAATCTGGAAGAAATTGATGAAGATGATGCTAAGATGAGAATCATAGCTCAGAGCTTTTCAGGAGATGTGAAGAAGTGGTTTCACAACTTGGGTGCTAATTCTGGCAATGGCTCATAGCGGTTGATAGAGTTTTTCCTGGGTCGTTGGCAAGAGAAGAAGAAGCCATTACAGATATTGGTTGAGTATAACTCAATGAAAAGAAATTCAAATGAGACAAACCAAGAATTATCAGCAAGATTCAATATGGTGTACACTTCTATTCCTTATGATATGAAGCCTCCACCTGGCCTAGCACTTCTTCATTATCCTAATGTTTTCAACCCAGACATGGCATATAAGCTCAAGGAGAGATACCCTGCAACTCTTGAATAAATGCAACGAAATGCAATAAGTGTTGAAGCTAATCTACTCATCAAGAAGTCTAAATCAAAGCCTAAGAGGACCGAGAAGAAATTTGTTTTTAAAGAATAAACTTCATCATTTTCAGATGTAAAGCTTGACACTCTAATGAAAACCATGAAGAGAATGATGGATAGAATGTCCATAACTGATCAACAAGCAGAGCCTTTGGTGAGGAAGCCAAACTTTCATGGACAACAACAACAACAGTTCATAAATAGACAGAAAGAGCAGCAAAATCAAGATCCTCAAGGACAAGTAAGAGCTCCATTTCAGCAAAATTATACTGAAGGCCAGGAAGAACATGAAGAAGAGATCACAGAAGAAAATCATTTCTTTGAAGAAGATGAGCTGCCTATCTTTTTAACAGAAGAAGATTAGTTTTCTAAAGACTCTTTCATACCAAGTGAACAACAAATTTTACTTGCAAGTGATGATTTATGGGTTGTGAAAAATGAAGAATACCAAAGAGGATATCAGAATTCTCTTAGTCATTTGCAGAAGCAGTACAACTTGAGGAACATAAATGTACCTGCTACATTGAACCAAAAGAGGGGAAATGTACAAAAAGACATACAAAGCAAAGAAGCATCTCCTGCAAATTAGAATAAAGGAAAAGAAATTGTCATACTGAGCCGGGATAAAACAAATGAGGCATCTACCAGCAATGTGAGAAAAGATAAGGAGTTTCAAAGTGAAATTCATAAGAAGGAATCTCAAGCTAAAGGGTGTATTGAAAAGAAGGACATCACTGCAAAGGAGGTAGAAAAGAAATCTAATATTTTTAGTTTGGAAAATGAAATTTCAAATTTGAAAGTTTCAATTCCTCTCACTAAATTAGTGAAGAAGGATAAATATAAGTTTTAGATTGCAAAAATGCTTAAAGTTGACCATATGTTAGATATAGTGAATGTGGCCGATGATGAGGCAGCGATCCTTTTTGGTCCAGCCTTAGAAGGAACTCCTAAAGATAGTGAAATTCCTCTTTTTATCTTAGTCTCAAACTTCATGAATTTATCCTCCATAACGCCATGTTAGATTCTCGTGCCTCACATAATCTTATGCCTGAAGTCATCATGGAAAAACTAGGATTGAGTATCACCCGACCTTATCATGACCTCTACTCTTTTGATTCGGGTAGAGTGAAATGTCTTGGCCTCATTAAAGATTTAGTAGTGTCCTTGGACCAAATTCCGGCCAAGAATGTGTTGATGGATGTAGTGGTCGCTAATATTCCTACTCGGTTTGGTATGTTGTTCTCAAGGTCTTGGGGAGAAAAACTAAAGGGAACTCTACAACTTGAGTTTTCATATGCTACTATCCCAGTATTTGGGTAGCTCAGAAAACTCTATTGGGAAAAGAAGATGAAATTCATGATCAGTAGTAAGGAAAAATCAATCAATATCCCTATACATGTTGTGCATATTGATCTTGATTCTTTAAATTTATATAATGATATGAATTTAGTCGATGATGAAAGTGAGCTTGTAGAAATTTCAGAAGTTCCAGGTGTTATAAGCAGCATGTAGAAAGTTATCATTGCTGAAGGGAAAGAGATGAATGAAGAGTGTTTGCAGCTAGCAAACCCTCTTGAAACGATTGCTGAGATAGTGCAAAAAATAGAGTGTCTTGAGACAAATAACCATCTTCCTAAAAATCAAGTAGTTCAGCCTTCAGAAATCCTTTTTTTGGATGAAAAAAATGGTCTTTGGACCATGGTGTTTGATGGTGCATTGGGAAAAGAAGGAGCTTTTGATTGCTCAAATAATGAGGCAGAGTATGAGGCATTGATTATTGGCCTCAAGATTCTGAAGAAGTTTGGAGGAAAGAAAATTTATGTTTATGGTGACTCTAAGTTGGTAATAAAACAAGTAAAAGGGAATACCAGGCCAAGCATCCAAGAATGAGAGCTTATCGCAATGTTGTACTTGACATCCACAAAACTTTAACAAATATATTGTGTCTCTTATTCCTAGAACTTAGAATGTTATAGCTAACTCTCTTGCTACTACAGCTAGTATGGTGAAGATTCCTATTCACTCTAATAAGAATTATTCTATCCAAGTCAAACATCACCTAGTTTTTCCCGGTAATATGATATTTTGGCAAGTGTTTTGGGATGAAAAATAGATCAACAATTTTCTACAATTGGAAGGAGAATTTCAGAATTCCTTCTTTGATGATACATCCAATATGAATGATCCAGAGATGCAAACAACCGAGTTTGAAATATTGGAGCTAAAGGACAACAACATTCCAAGAGACCTTGTACCTTCCGAAGAGTTGTTTGATTGTGACGATGTTTCCAAAAATCCCACCATGGTTCCCACAAAAAAAGGTGTTGAAGATGTAAACATTGGTGCAGCTGACAAGCCTAAGATGGTCAAACTATCAAAGTCCTTATCTCATGAAATGAAATGTAAGTACGTAGCTTTAATGATAGAATTTTCTGATGTATTTCTTTGGGACGATTCAGATCTGAAATTTTATGACAAGAGTATCATTCAGCACACCATTCTGATCAAGCCTGATCAAAAGCCATTTCGCCAGAAACTGATAAGGACTAATGCTAAGTTGTTGCCATCAATTGAAAAAGAGGTATATAGGCTTTATAAGTCTAGAATCATAGTTCCTATTTTCTTTTCTGAATGGATGTCTAATCTAGTGCCAGTAAGAAAGAAGACTAGGGAGATTCATCTTTGCATTGATTTCAGAAATTTAAACAAAGTGTCCCTGAAAGATAATTATCCCCTACCAAAGATGGATCATATACTTCAGAGGGTAGTTGGGTCTTCTAGGATGTCATTACTAGATGGATATTCTGGATATAATCAGATTTTGGTGCATAAAGATGATCAGCTGAAAATAGCCTTCACAACACCATGGGTTACATTCATGTACACCAAGATGCCATTTGGATTAAAGAATGCAGGAAAGACTCTTCAGCGGGTTATGGACATAGATTTCGCCAATGAAAAATATGTGTTTCTAGTTATATATTTAGATTATCTCACAACATTTTCCAAGTCTAATGAAGATCATGTACATCATTTGAGAATTGTTTTTCAAAAATGTATAAAATTTGATATCTCACTCAACCCAAAGAAGAGTCTATTTTCTGTGGAAGAAGGTAAGCTGCTAGGACACATCATCTCCAAGGATGGGATTCACATTGATCTTGCAATATTTCAAGCCATTCGGAAATTAGATTTCCCAAGGAACAAGAAAGAAATTCAGTCTTTTAATGGGAAAACCATTTTTTTGAGAAGATTTATCCCCAATCTAGCTGAACATTTGAAAGAGATGAAATACATGCTGAAGAAGGACAGTGAGGTAAAGTGGTCTTTAGAGGCTAAGAAATATTTCCATGCAATCAAATTTACATTATCCACTGCTCCTATTTTGATTAGTCCATATTATACTTCAGATTTCATTATTTTTTTCATTTGCCTCTGAGCATACATTAGTAGCAAAAAATGAGCAGCCTATAGCATTCTTTAGTCGCACAATAAGATATGTAGCACTAAGATATAACATCATTGAGAAGCAGGCCTTGGCATTGGTGAAAGCTCTCAAAGATTTTCGAGTTTATATTTTGCATTATCACACCATTGCTTATGTTCCCACAACAACGGTAAAAGAAATTCTTGTGAAAATAGATCCTAAAGACAGAAGAGGAAAATGGATTGCAGCCATGCTGGAGTATGATTTGGAGATAAAGCCCACAAATCTCATCAAGGGACAAGATTTGGCTAATCTCATGGTTGAATCTAATTTGCATGCACTAGACTTCAATTTGATTGCAACACTTTGTGAAGAAGAAGAAGAAGAAGACTCATACTTACAGGTGTCTGATATGTTTATTTCATCTCCATGGTTTTCTGACATTGTCTATGTCTTGCAGCATTTAAATCCTCCACCGAATTTCCCAAAGGTAAAACTAGATCCTTAAAGTTGAAAGCTTTAAAGCATTGTATTCTTGATGGTGTTTTATATTGGAAAGACCCTGATGGTGTGTTGTTGAACTGTTTGGTAGAAAATGAAGCAAAGGATGTGATGAAAGATTTTCACAAAGAAGACTATGGTGGCCATCACTTCTAGAAGACTACAACAAATAAGATCTTGAGTGTTAGCTTCTATTGGCCCACTCTTTTTTCTAATGTATATAAAATAGTGATGAGTTATCATGAATGTCATCTTTTCCCAGGAAAAAGAAAACTTTTTTCCATTACCCTTGAAGCCCATCTGAATTATAGTTCCTTTTCAGCAGTGGGGTCTTGAATTCATTGGCAAGATCCATCCTCCGTAATCAACATAACATAAATGGCTTTTGGTAACCACGGACTACTTCACAAAATGGATTAAGGCAATCCCAACCAGGCAAGCTACTGATTCTACTATCCTTCAATTTATTGCGTCTAATATATTGTCTAGATTTGGTTGCCTGTAGAAAATAAACACTAATAATGTTGTTGCCTTCAAGTCAAAAAGGATGGTGGAGTTATGTGCTAAGTACCATATTGTATTGGGACACTCCACTGCTTATCATCCACAAGGGAATGGTCTAGTCGAATCTTCCAACAAATCTTTGATCCACATCATCAAGAAAATTTTAGAAGTGAACAAGAAGAACTGGCACAAAAATATCATTAATGCTTTATGGGCGGACAAAGTCGGTACTAAGAAATCAATAGGTGTGTTTCCTTTTAATTTGGTGTACAAGATTGACATAGTTTTTCCTTCATCTCTTGTTGTCCTAGTCATGAAAATTCTGCAAGAATTGGACAGAGAAACCAATGATATGCAAAGAAGGATAAACCAGATGATCCATCTACAACAGACTAGAAAGGAATTTTTTCAAAACACCTATAAACTTCAGGAAAGAATAAAAAATATCTATGATCGCAAGAACAAGGAAGACAATTTCAATTTTGGAGATGTGGTTCTTCGTTGGGATGCTAGAAATGAAGAAAAAGGCAAACATGGCAAATTTGAAAACTTGTGGAAGGGACCCTACGAAATTTCAGCTTTTAGAGGGAAGAATTATTTCCTATTGGAGGAAATGAATGGAGAAGATTATTTAGGAGGAGCGATCAATGATAGGCTTCTCAATCACTAACATGTTTGAAACAAGTTTTGAAATTTTCATCACCATTGTATATACTGGTGTGTTTTTTATGATTCTAGTATCTAAGTGGCTATCATAGGAGTTTGAAGCCCGAGGATAAGGCCATAAGGCTTCTTTAGTTAGTTGTTGCTTTTATTTTACTTTTACAGTCTTGTCATGTCAATAGTTAGTCAATTTTCAGTGAAAGTTTAGTTTTTTGCATGTTGACTCCATTGCCCACTGAATAAAGCTACTTGGTCTACGGTGTTCTTGACACCTCTAAGGAGCTACCATCCCCAGTTGGAGCCAATGTTAGTGCCAGTCTTGTTTGCCTGTCACCAGAGATCAAATATGCTTTTACCAAGTCTGTTAGGAGTCTCAATGTTAAATTTTATCATGTCACTAAGCTTACAGAGTACAATTTGGTCATTGGGTAGTTTGTCTAGGAATGTTTTCATTCTTTTGGGAAAATCACACATGTTGGTCACCTACCTCACTTAGATGAAGGTATCATAATAAAAAGAATGTTTTCATTATATCAATCATCATCATCACCATTCCACTCAGTATCATGTCTTCATTAAGTCATTAGGGTTTCAAGGCCCATCATCATCATGTGTAAATCAACACTAAATGAATCATGATAAGCAACTCTTTGACATTAGCTTGATGAATTTTCATAAGTTATTCATGATTTTAGTCTCAAAGGTTTTAGGAGAAGAATTTTAATTGTTAAAAAGGTAAAAATGCAACTCAGTTTTCAGCTCTCCAAAGTGGCCCAGTCTTAAAGGTGAAAAATCAGTTTATAAAAAGGTATCTGGGGCCCATTTCTTTTCAAAAAGGAACCATACTTGCCTATAAAAACCCAAAAATCCCTAAACTCACTTCATTTGCCTTATATTTCCTCTTGTTAATCGAGCTATCCCCTCTGTTGGCAAGAAAAGCATGGGTTTTTAGGAAAAATTGGCAAAAAAATTGCAGGTGATGCGCTTCAAGAGGCTGCATTGCGCTTCTGAGGCCAGCACTATGCTTCTGGACACTACACTGCATTTCCAGACACTGTGCTACGCTTCTGCCAGAGCAACCCGAAACCTTCCAGAATTCACCCAAACTCAAAATTGAATCTTGTAATCTAGTTTCTTGCTAATCTAAACATGTCTACAAGTAAGTACAACACTTTACTTACCTTTTTCCTTTAGGAAGATAAATTCAAATGCAATATTTCTTCATCTAAGGTTTTAGGTGAGATTATCATGCCATAAGCTAGGGTTAATGATGGTTAGTCTAGTTTTGATATGCTAAACATGAAAATATTTCATATTACACCTTATACATGTTTAAAATACATTTTGACCCACTAAACCAATTATAAATCATCAAATTACCTCACCTATAACTAAACCCTAACTCATGCCTATCATTTTGAACAATTTTCCTAGCATGACTATTTTTAAAATTCTCTTACTCATCTCTCTCTCTCTCATTTCACTCCATTCAAAATTCCTAAGTTTTCTACCACCCCTATCCATATCCCATAATTCCCTATCATCATCTCCCTTCCCTAACTCCCTCATTTCGTCATTTCCTTCCTTGAGCAAGAAAATAGTCAGCTTAAGACTAAACAGTTGATCATGGAGAAAGAGCAACCCAAGATGCTACATCAAGAAGGAAAAAGAAAAGTAATGTTGGAGCCTGGTGAACTTGATGAACAGGAAAATTAGGTTGAAAAGAAAAATCCAAGGACAAAGGGTCTCAAAAGGGCATTGAAGAAAGAAAAAGAACAAAACTTATTGAATGAAGACTTGGACATTGAAGACATAATTGCTTTGGAAATCAGTGAAGATGGGGAGTTTCGGCTTGACAAGATCAATTTCCACCTTGAGAATCTCCTTGACAAGGTTAACAAGGATAAAAAGTTTCAAAGTAAGATGGCCATCCATTATTACACAAGGAATCAAGTTGTGAGGGTCAAAATTAAGTAGTTGAAGGCCAAACCCAAAGAAAACCCTAAAAGGTAAAAATGAGAAGGAAAAATTGGAGATGCTTGCTGAGGCATCCATGAGAGCTTAATATAACTCATTTTTCACTTCTTGACCAATTTTGGGAGTTTTCTAATCATTTTTGGTTTTTTGACAATTTTGGTGCAAAATGCAGAAATTGCACTAGTGACAAAAATGCAGTGCCTTGGCATTGTGCTTTTTCCTCGGACCTCCAAATGAAAAATGGATTGTGTTTTTGGAAATCTTATGACATACTCTCAAAACCCATTTCATCATATTTCTCATATAGGGCTCGTATTTTAAGAAAAAGGAGAAAAAGGGGTCAAAAGTCATTGTTCTGCCACTCTTTTTGACAAGCGCCGCACTTCTGGAGACACCTTGGGAGAATGCATTTTTGAAGGCATTTCCATGGGTTATTTTCAAAACATCAAGGTGTTATGGAAACTATACTTGAAAATATAGCTGATAATTCTTTCCGATCTTAATTTGGACCTTAGGAAGGCACCTCAAAGTGGGCTCAAATTTGGCGATGTGCTTCTGCAAATTTCTGAGTTTTTATTTTAAATTTCACTGTGTAATTTCCTAGTTTTCAGTTTGACTTGGTCAAAGTCAAAAATCATGATGTAATTGAAGTAGTTTGAGGTTATATGATGTAATCATGAATAAATAGACATGATATGTTGTTTTCATGAGTAATTAGGCCTCATTAAGGAAGCAAAATCCAAAACAAAGTCTACAAGAAGTGTTTTTGTTTGACCTTCTCACTCTCACTTGTTGGTTGAGAGAATCTTGGAATTAGTTCCACCACCTAGGAATTCGACCCCTAAAGGTGGGAAAGTGGTTCTATTGAGTCTCTATGTATCATTTATCATTCAGAGAGAAGGGTTGGAATTTTGTGGAGAAGGCTTGTACGTTTATGTTCTCTTAAGCTAATACAGGAGCAGTTGCAACTATATTTCAGGAACTCTAGTTTCGTGACTCTATGGTGTTTTTTTACTCTTTCTATTAGTTTCTAATGGATAAATAATCTCTCTTTACATGCTTTATCTTCATCCTATGAATTTCCTTGCAGTTATATAGACAAGAATCTTGAATTTAAGATCTGTTTATGTGGAATTCATACTTGTGTTTCCTTTCTTCTAAAGCTAATGAATTCATGCTTTCACATGCTCATTAGTTTCTTTTAATCTCAAAAATATATGATACATTGAAAAATACTCAAATTGCACCATAACACACTGATATCTAGCTCCTATTTATACTTGTCTCTGCATACTTGAAGCCTAGACCTAATTACTTGCTCTAAACCCTAGTCTAGCAAACTTAAATGTTAGGTCCCTATAATACTAGTGATTCCCCCATTACTATTGTCGATGTATCCCTTATTTTTATTGTTGTGCCCCTATATTCCCCATATTGTTATTATTGTGCCCCATAGAATCCCACTATTGTTATTTTTGTGCCTTTATATTATTATTGTTAGGTCGACTTTGGTTATATTGTTACCCCTTAGACTCCTATATATAGAAAGGAGGTCTTTTCATTTGAATCATCTAAGAATTTCTCATTTGTGTAATGTAAAGAAGGTTTCACCCTTGAAGAGACTTATTTCTAAGGCGTTGATCTATCTTTTCTATATTTTTGTGAGCTGGTTTCATAACATTTGGTATCAGAGCTTTGGATTCTAGTGTTTTGCTTCTCCAAACATGTCATCGTGGAATATTCGCTACACCTTTTGTTCTACGATGTTTCAGAAGCTGGAAAAAACCCATTTGAGACGAAATCTTGCTGAACCTTGGGCTTGAATTTAAGTTGTTGTCTCACTATATTTTTGGAGATATTATCTAAGGAAGTTAGGATTTTTGGAGACCCCTGAATTACATTCCAAACAGGTGACCTTGGGAAAATCATCATAACGTTCGCTCTAAGCATCAGATTGAGTTTTCATAAGTAGTTACAGAAAGAGGACAGACTATAGTTTTTTGGGTAGAATTTTTAGAACCTAAGGTTGAAACAGTGACCTGCGGCACGTCGTACAATTTCGCTTTACTAAACCAATCTATACTCAAGTCATCGTGGGAGATTTGACATAACTCTTCATTGGAGAACCCAATATTGATTAGACTTGTGGGATTAGAAATATAACTTAGAGGGTTACCGTTGGAAGAGATTTCAGACTTTGGATATCCAAAATTACATAGATACATCAGATGCAATATCGAGCTCCTACAAAGTCAAAAAAGGTGTGTAGCTTTTTTTAATTTTTTGCATAAGCTTGGTTTGAAAAATTAGTTTGAAGGAATTCAAAGGGAATTGTAAAGCATTATTACCGGTAATTGATGCCCCAAATAAATAAAATGGAAACACTTAGTAAGCAACCTGAAAGCTATGGCATGACTCATGAAGAAGAGGAAGAAATGAAACATGATATATCAAAATTACGAGACCAAGTGCAACAAATTTCACTCACACAAAAAGTAACAGAAGCTAAGATGGATGGTTTAAAGAAAGGCGTAGAAGCTAAGATGAATGAAGTGGAAGCTAAGATGGATGGCGTGGAAGCTAATATGGATGGCATGGAAGCCAAGATGGATGATTTAAAGAAAGGAATGGAAGATTTGAAGACAGATTTGACAAAGTTTCTACAAGAAATGCTTACTGATGGCAAAAGGGTAGTAAAGGAAACTCATGATGAGAACAAAATAAATGTTAATCATGATTATATTGACTCTAACATTGGATTGGAGAACCGTCATGTTCCAAAGATCGATATGAGGAAGTTTGATGGCAAGGATCCCAGAACATGGATACTATAGATGGAGCAACTTTTCTATCTTCCTAATGTGCAAAACACACAAAAGGTATGCATTGCAACTTTATATTTGGAACAAAATTAGTTTGTGTGGTATCAATGGCTTTGCTCTTGTAAACAAATTGTCACTTGGACTATTTTTACGGATGAAATGATAGCACATTATGAGGATACAAAAAGCAACACTTTTTTAGCCAATTGTTAAATCTCAAACAAAAGGGTTCAATGATGGAGCACATTGAGGACTTCCAAAAATTGAATATAAGGGTAAAAGATATTCCAGAGGAGCATAGGATTGATGTGTTCATAGAAACTTTAAAAGATAACATCCAACATGAGGTTCAACTTTGGGAACCAGATTCATTGGAGAAGGCATTTAGGTTGGCAAGAAAAATGGAAAGAAAAATTATGGCAACAAGGAAGCCTACCACTCACAATCATAAAGATGGAAGTGTTGCTGCCCCTACCCGTCCACAACCTACAAGGTTGACACCACAAAAATTGGAAGAAAAAAGAGCAAAAGGGATTTGTTAGAGTTGTGATAGAAAATACACTAAAGGTCATAAGTGTGCCGAGAAGAAATTATTTTACATAGATTGTGAATAGGAGGAAGAAAAGGAATAAGAAACGTCACAAGAAGAATATATACACCAGGAAAAAACCTTAGAAAAAGAAGAAATGAATCCTACCATATCTTGTAATGCATTGGCTGGAATTGCCACTCCTCAAACTATCAAGATAGAAGGGCATATCAAGAAGAAAAAGGTAATAATGTTGATTGATTCAGGAAGTACCCATAGTTTTATTCATTGTAAGATAGCCAAGGAATTAAATTGCTTACTATATCTAGCACCAAAGTGTCAAGTGATGGTTCCAAGTGGAGGAACCATAAATTTCTCAGCAAAGTGCCATAATATCAAGCTATCCATGGGAGGACATGTATTGAATAGCCCAGTGCTTTCCATTCCAATGGGTGGTGCTGATGTTGTACTAGGAGTCCAATGGCTACAATGGCTTTTAATTTTCAAGAACTTTTCATGAAATTCTCTTCAAAAGGAAAGGAAGTTGAATTAAGGGGTATTGTAGGGAAATTGGGAAAGATAATCATCTCTAAAGGAATGACAAATCTTCTAAAGAAAGAAAAACGAGGCATAATTGCACAATTATTTTCACTAGAGGTTCCCACATCGAAATCATCCATTTCTCCATATCTCCAAAAAGTCTTGGACAATCATTCCAAGGTATTTGATACTCCCAAAGGCCTCCCACCTATTCATGATCATGATCATGCTATTAATTTGATTCCAGGAAGTGTTCCTCCAAACATTAGGCC
>APFE031117993.1:55018-72570 GCA_000404065.3 Pinus taeda
ATAATACTAGTGATTCCCCCATTACTATTGTCATTGTAGCCCTTATTGTTATTGTTGTGCACCTATTGTCCCCATATTGTTATTATTGTGACCCATATAAGCCCACTATTGTTATTATTGTGCCCTTATATTATTATTGTTACATCAAATTTGATTATATTGTGACCCGTTAGACTCCTATATATAGAAAAGAGGTTCTGTCTTTTTTATCAACCAAGAATTGTTCATTTGTGTAATGTAAAGGAGGTTTCCCCCTCAAAGAGGTTGATTTTGAAGTCGTTTATCTATTTTTTCTATATTTTTGTGAGTTGGTTTCATAACAGTTTGATACACACCTGGATCATGTTTGGGGGGAGATTGTTAGACATTGGCTAAACCAACTCTCCCCATGTGTTTTGTGACATGGAATAACAACCTCTTTTCGTTATCTCTAGGGATGCGATCATTGACTAACACCTGTGGGTTTTTTTCTAACGGAAATTGTGATTCCCAACACCTTCACCCCAATCACCACTCCATTTGGCCAAATCCATCACCAAGATTCCACGTCTGGCCACACATGGAAAAACATGGAAAAAGGACTCTCCCTTTGTATTTTTTCCTTTCCCACAACTTTCACCACCTTCTAAAGATGTTATTCTCGTACATAAAACCCACTATCATTTATTAAAGTCCCTGAATGTAGTGTGAGAATTGTGATAAGAAACTAAATGACTGGTATAGGAGGAAAAAACTCCTGTAGAAGCCTTCACATATTCATTATAAAACATGATCCAATGATTCATATTGCTCCAAAATGAAGAGGTTGCCACCCCTGAAGCTTGAGCAATCCACACCATCCATGATGATAAGTTGTAAGGTCAACCATCCACTCCAACAACAAAAGATCAAAAATTGGAGAGATACATGCAAGCAAGAAAGGTTCCATCAGTCAACTACATCATGTGAATACTAGTGCATAAGAAAAACAAGGAAATTAGCACCTCTTCAGAACCATGGATCGATCATCAACTCAGCAGCAACATGCATGCCTCTCCAACAAGCATCAAGTAGGTATAGGTATGAAATATTCCTCACCTCTTTTCTTGAGCATGTTACGATTAGAAATTTATTGTCAATGCATGAGAGATGAGATTTTATAAGCTAAGTACGGGTCAGTGGTCTCTTCCACCCTCAACCAGTTAAGTGAAGCTAACTTCCTCACTCATGCAATGTGGAAAATTGAAATTAAGAAGGGTGATGATGACAAGGAGTGGGGACATTAGTTAAAAGAGGAAATTCTTGCAAAGGTCAAGTCACCAAAGTGCTCTAAGCCATTACCAAAAAATGGAATAAAATTACAAGGCTCAAATTCACTTTCACAATTACTCATTCCCAAGAAATAGTTGGAGAAACCCATCAAGGTACAAAAGGACAAGTTATATGCTACCAGAGTCTTCCTAGGGTGCCACCGAAGTTGCTATAAGATGAGTTTGCAAGTGCTACAGGAGGTGTTACAAGACTATGTGAGGTGTTATAAGACTGTGTGAAATGCTACAGGAAGGCCTGGAATGCTACAGGAGCGTCAAAGATATGATACAAGGGTGAATTAAGAGGGGGAAGGAACCAAATCATATAGGAATTTTCAACAAACAAAAAAACCCATGAACATGAGAGAGTCATCCTGAAAAGGGCAAGTAGCATCCTCCCTCCTCACTTTCCATACAATTGCATAGTGAAATATTCTTGCTACACACATCCTGTAGAAAAAACCTAAAGAGGTAAAATCCTTTGGAAAAATGGTTTTCTTATATAAGAGGGACAAGGCAAGATCAGAGGAAATCTCTCACTGAGATAGGGGGTATCATTCTAATCTTTCTCTAACCAAAAATAAACCACCCTATCTCTACCTCTGCACCCTAGACTATTCAAAGAAAAATCTTGGAAATTCCTTTCAAATAATTTAAGGCGACATCATTAGGAAACATGGGGGTGGGGGGGGGGAGGGTTCATCCAAAGGGGAAGCAACTTTTGACACCCATGAGAAGGACAACAACTAGAGAAACCACAGATAAACAGCTAAAAAGCACAAATTTCCTTGCTACAGGAGAAAACAAATCTTCTACAAGAGAAATAAAGCTACTACAAGAAGGGAAAAATTTTCTACAGGAGAAGACATTGTGCTACAGGAAAGTCTAAAGAGTTGAAAAAATCCTGATTTTGAGCAAATTTACCCTAGATTTAAAGAGGGACATTCAAGAGAAGGATTGGGAGTATTGGTTTGTCAAACTTTGGAAAATCATAGTAAAAAATCATGGGGAGAGTAGTTTCAATTAAAGAGAGTCCACAGAGTCATCAAATATATTAATTATCACATATGTTGTGGAGAATGTTCGAAAACTTGTATCATGGGCAAACATTGTGGACATTAACAAGGAGACTTTTCTTGAGACACAAGCACAAGCCTAATTATAACTTGGAGAAATGGATGGATCTACAGAAGAAGAAGTTGGAGAAGAAGACGATGGAGCAAGAGAATATGTGCCAAAATTTCTTCTAAGGTAACTTGGGATGTTAAGGAGGCCACCGAGACCATGTATGAGGCACAATTATGTTACTAAGTTTCTTAGAGGATGAGAAACACTTTTAGTGGGGGGCTATGATGGGCCTCCAAATTAGACATAATTTAAGGCCCATCTAACAATCCTTCAACACATTAAACCTTCCTTTTTTGAATTAGTTAACACATTTTTAGCTTTGAAATTTTCATTAGGAAGGTCTAGAGATACTTGCATATTTGTACCTAATATTATTTATTTTTGTAGAATATTGTGAGAATATTGGGCAGATTATGAAGATTTGGAGGATGAGATCATCTAGGACTTGCTCCCTACTACATTAGGATCAAGAGTGGATGATAAATAACCAAAATATCATGAAATTATTGGCAAATTATGGAGCTCGAGTGATTGAGAAAATATAGTAATGTGTTCCAAGTCATTTAATGTAGATTCCTAGTGTTGGGAACCATATCCACTATTTGAGGGATTTTGGAGGGGAAATATTCCTCCTTTTGTGGATAATGCTTCCTCGTCACTTTTTATAAGTGCAAATTCTAACTAGCCTCTAGGGGAATTCATTTCTTAGTCTTCTTGTGGAGAAAACTTGTTCCTTAGTAGCTCCACTTTCATTTTTAGTAGGGATGTACTTGGATTGATTCAAATAATGAAGTTTGATGCCATTTTTAACTTCTAAAACTTGGTTTCCTTTACATGAATCTGATTTTTCTTGGGCTTGGCCATCCCTGGAGCCTCATATCCCTCATGTATAATTTCTTGATGTCCTTTGAATGTCTTTTTCACTTGCGTCTCTTATTTCTACATTTACTATTCGTGCTTCTTTTGTTGTAGGTTACATTGGTTTAATGATTGAAGTGAGATTTAATTAAAGTTTATTTATATATTCACAAGAATTATGTAGACTTAAAAAAACTTTGAAAATTCATATTCATCATTGAGATACTTGGGTTGGTCTACTAGTTCACAAATCTAGAATTTCTGGAAATCCCTTGTAGCAAAACAGTAGTAATTTTATGCTATTTTTTAAAACATGTTAAAGAACTTAATTTGAGTTGATTCCACTTTTATTGGGTCATAAGAACATTCAAGATAATAAAAAAAATTATCCCATAGTATTTTCACTTGATTAGGTTAGGCATTTGGTAGGGTAACTAGCTCACTAGTTCTTGAATTTCTAGTTTTTAGACTAGTAATTTTCTGTTATTTTTTAACACGTGTTAGTAGAGGTAGTTTGGAGTGATTCCAATTGGAATTGATTCCTAATACATACTAATTAATAATAAAAAATTACCATCCTATTTTCATTTGATTTACTTTGGCATTCAACAATTTATCTCCTCTTGTAGAAAAAAAAGGCCTCTTGTAGCATCTCCTGTAACACTCTTGTAGCATGTGTAAACTTGACCAAATTTGCTCCAAAAGCTTGGTTTTTGTCTCTTGGACTTGAATAATGACCCCCTAGGCTATAAATCCATGATTAGGTAAGAATAAACATTACTTAGGACTTTCCTTTTTACGAAGTAGATTAGGTCTATTTCCTTGAATTTAATTTCTCTTAGGATTTCAATTACAAATTGTATTTCTTGCATAGGATTAGTTTATTTTCAAGGAAACTTTTAACATTATGCAATTATACTAATTATTCACATTGTTTCATGTAGCACAAGGTTTACATTATGCAAATAGACAATTACTTTTCTTTCCTCCAAATAGCATAACCTTTACCTTCTTACAATTAGGATTAGTGTTTACATTTGAGCAAGTAGCATTTCCATTTCTTGCAAATAGAGTAACATTTCCATTTCAAAAACTAGTTTGGGCTTCGATTTCATGACATTCACTCCATTACATCATATCAATGAAATAAGGATACTTTGTATGCTACACATATAGGTTCTACGCCTCTTAATTTTTTACGAACCTTGGGTTGATAATTTATGTTGGTAGCCTTGGGAGTTGTAACATTCTTGTTGCAATACTGAGGCTCATCAAGAATCATGAGTATAGTTGATGATACATTGTGTGAGGTGTAGATTTGCGAATAATAAAGCGTCACAAAACTTATATTTATTTGAGGATCTGTGAATTGAACACTTATTTTCCAATATTAAATGAAGTTTGTTTTTAATCCCTATGAGAAAGAAGTGTTATATGGGAGAACATGTGTGCGGGATAAGAAAGACTATATTTCTTCCATAGTGTTTCTCACTTCTGCATGCATTCTCCCTTCAAAAAATTCTTTTGCACAATACTATATTCAAAAACCATATTGTTGCCAATTTTTAAATGAACAAAGCCATTAGTTATAGTTTTGAAAACAACACATCGTATAATCAACAAAGTAGAAATGCCACATCTCCTTTACATCTAAATATTAAAAAAAATGAACCCACCCCTATTTCACACTAGATATACATATAAACCAAAAAATACATGACCCAATTTCCAATAAGCCCTAATACCCCCCCGAGGGAGGGGAAACAAGAGCAAAGCCAATTTTTTATTATTTTCATTATTGAAGCTTTGTAGTTCTTTTTACTATAAAGTTTGTAACATGTTGTATGTATTAATATTTTAAGGTTATTCAAAGTGAGGAGGTAAAAAACACGATTTCATTGTGCTTCATCTGCACCTATGCACAACTACACCTACGCACACAAAGTTGTCAAACATATTTTTGACAACCTGACATCAAACAACTAGAAAAACAATTTCACCAGAGCTCTTTTGCATCTTGATATCAAATAAAAGAAGCCCACGTCGACATAGTAGTGTGCATAGTTTATCACCCACCCTCATTTCGAAAGAACTGTGCAGGGGGGGAATTTATGTGAAGGTACACACATAGTGGATTAATATTTTCATTGTTTTCTTTGCATACTTGTTCTTCGCACAACACTTCCTCATACACATTAAAAAGACACTTTATTTAATATTGGACTAATAAGCACTTAATTCACAAATGTGAAATCACATTGAGTATTCAAGAAGCTCAAATAAAACCAGCCCATGTAGACACAATAATAAGGATAGTTAATCACCCACCCTAATTTTGCACCCGATATACACATAACTCAAACTTTTCATGCCCCAAAATTTTTTAGTTATTTTTACTATAAATCTCAAAAGATGATATATGTTTTAATCGTTTAAATTTATGCAAAGTGTGGAGGTGTGGAATAATATTTCATTGTGCTTCTTCAATACCTACGCATAACTGTACCTCTGCACTCAAAGCCATCGAACATAGTCTTGAGAATTGGATAACGGAACACACATAAAGAAGTTTTGTCAGATCTCTTTTGCATCAATCTATCAAATAAAACATGCCCATGATGACATAGTAGTGTGCACAATTGATCACCTATCCTTGCTTCGAAGGTATGAACATTGTGGATGAAATTTTTTGTTATTTTCTCTGCACACTTGCTTTCTTGCATAACACTTCTTCCTCACACGTTTAAAAAAGACACTTCATTTAATATTGGATAATAAGTACTTAATTCACAAATGTGAAATCACACTTAGTATTCAATAAGATCAAATAAAATGAACCCACGTAGACACATTAGAGGGGGAAATTAATTGCCTACTCTTAAACTTTCCATGTCCTAATATTTAATAATCCAAAAATGCCAATTATTACTTAATTAATATGTAGTGTTGTATGGAAGGAAGTATGCAAGAATGTATGCATAGTTACGAAAAATTGTCGAACAACGTTTATGTTCCCTGCCCTGCACAATCATTCTCCTGCACAACACTTCCTCTTCACACACATTAAAAAGACGCTTCACTTAATATTGCATAATAAGTATTTAATTCACAAATGTATGCAGAGATGTAGAAAATTTCAAATGAAAGCACAACCATTCATCGCTTGCCAAACATTGATCTCATGTTCATGTAGTTGCTTAGTTTCCATCCTTTAGGGACTGTGTATCCCTCATATATAAAGTCTTTGATTTCCTTGTGAAACTCTTGTTGAGAAATAGGTTGTAGTATCGATATCTCATAAACAATTCTCCCTGATTACTTCATCATTTGACAGTCTTCCCACTCGAGAGCTTGTCACACAACCTCTCAACCTACTATACCTAGTTTCTCTACACATATCAAACAAAACGCAAAAGTGATTAAAGTTAAGAAATGGCATGTTCTTACATATTCTTGTACAATCCTTATGCAGGTGTGGACGTGATTCTATGAACTTCCTTACCTTGGCACATACTCCCTCTCCTGCACATCCTTCACTCCACACAGATTCATAGGTCCATGCAACTATTCTTCCGGACCACTAAATCTATAAAAGTTTAGAATGACATAAGAGGGAAACGCACTAGCAGTCCTCGTGATAGTATCAATGTCAATGTTAGTTTCATACAACTCACCAATGAAATTCCCCTCCCCCCCCCCCCCCCCAAACTTATGTAAAGGACCTACTTAGAGCATTGTTTCAATGTCAGTGTCAGAGCACTCACCGACAGAATGGCCATTCACAAAATTAACATTTTTATATTTTAAAATGATTTTTCAGGCATTGAAAAATACCAAAGATAAATAACCCTCTATCAAGGGAATTATCTCACATCAAAGCTCGCTCATCCAATAGAAAAATAGAAAAAATATTTCTAGAAATTAGAAAATTATTTTTGAATTTATAGGAAAATAGAAATATTCAACATTTTCCCAAAACTTTGTTTAAAATTGCAAAATATTGAGAAAATAGTTGAGAGTCAACAAAATTTTACTGCAAGGAGAGTGTAGTAGTCCCTAGAAAGGAAGGGACTAATAATAAAATTTGGATGATGATACGATAAAAAAAGATATAATATTTTGAAAAAATAAATAAATTTGATATGGTAATATAATTCATGAATTTTTAGAATTTAAAGAAATATAAAAATTAAATAAAATTTTCATAAATACTATTAAAAAAATCAATATTAATATAAAAATATAATTCTCGGTGGGGTTCCATCCCTAACATTAAATTATGCTAAGATGCGTGAAAATTCATCGGAAGAAGGAGATGATGGGAGGAGGCAACAGATTGCCACCACAAGCCCCCCACACATGTCATCGCCTAGTATTAATAGTTGGAAGGGTTCACCACTTTCATATGGTGCAAGTGATAGGCAAGTTGAAGGGCTCACTTTGCAATGAGCCACCCTACTTTGATTTCTCATTAACATTTCCAACCTATATGGAGATCCCTCTTCATTTAGTTATGTTTTCCACATGTTCCCGGGGGGTTTTAGCACTTGCAAGGCAAGTTTCCCATTATTTTCCTTTGTTGTGGATATTTCACTTGGTTAAGAAGCATAATCCTCCATGTTGATCAGTCACTTACCCTCATGTTCTTCATTCTTTAACTCATAGTAGGCCTAGGCCCTCCCAACCTGGTGACCTCTATTTTGATTCCATTCTTTCCTTTTGATTTTTTCTATCTACAGAAAGGAGAGTCTCAGATATGCCTTATTTTGTCTTTCATATTCTTCTTTCTCTATCCTACATAGGCTTATCCTAGCTCATGAGTTTCACCTCCACTCCTCTACCCACACACTCTATGTTGCTTCCATTCCTAGTCATTTCTCCTATCCCTCACCATCCCTCCTTGTTCCTTTGCTCTCCCTCCCAATTTATCCTCCTCTTAGTTAAAATTCCCCGTTAGTGGTGTAGTCTCGTAGAGGTGCAAGTGGTAGTGATGGTTTAAGCAATGCATAGGCCCAAGTCCAATCATGCACAATCGTGAAAAGCTACAATGATCACACTTCATTGGAAGTATAACAAGAGATTGTTGACAACGAACAAGAGGTGGTTGAGGAAAGAGGAGATTACTCTAATACCAAAGTGTGTGAAGCCATGGCTGATTAGATACCTTATAGTTTTAAACCTATGCATAAATTACCTGAAAACTAATTCTTAAGACAAAAAAATAATGGGGAGAACATAAAACAAACATACATAGAGATTTTCCCCTGGATCCCAAAACTAGGACTACCATATTTATTTTTCATTATATTCCTTTCAATGTTACAATACAAATATATACATGTCAAAGCATTCATAAACCACAATCTAATAACCCTAGATTAAAACATAACCGTAGTTCCCTTGACCAGATCTACAAAATACAATTGGAAGAAAACCATCATGCCCAAAACCATGCGTGAAATCCATGCACAAAACCACCCAAAAAAAAATATTTGGGGCGAGTCATGGAAACAATATAACACATACCAAACATTCTCCCACTTATTGTTTTCTTTTCACATAAGGGGCCATAGGAGTATAGTCATTGATCCATGGCTGCAATTCACATTTTTCTCTACACCAAGAAAACTTCTTAGTGCTCACAGACTTCGTTAATGCATTCGCAACATTCTTCATACTATCCACCTTTACCAGCAACACCTTTTTGTCTTTAACCATATCCCTCACCAAGTGATATTTAACATCAATGTTCTTTGTCTTTGAATGATAAGAAGGGTTCTTTGCCACAAAAATTGCACTTTGGCTATCACATTCTGTCCTTATAGCTAGTTGTACCAACCCCATACTCAATCACAATCTCTGCAACCAAATTTCTTCCTTGCTTGCATGAGTGGTTGTCATGTATTCAACCTATGTAGTTGAAAGTGCCACTATAGGCTATCTCTTGTTCATCCAACTAGTTTCTTCTCTAGATAGGTTAAACACATACCCACTTGTATATGGTCATCGATCCATATCTCCAGTATAGTTGGCATCAACAAAGCCCTGAATGTCCAAAACTCCTTCATCATAGTCTTCCTTGGTAGCACAAACCATAATCGCTAGTGCCACACAAATACCTAAAAATTTGCTTCACTATTGTCCAATGCTCCTTTCCTAGTCTTAACATAAACCTACTAAATACTCCCACTGCATGTGCAACGTTTTTTCTGATGAAAACCAGTGAGTACATCAAGATACCAACCACACTCGCATATGGAACATGGGACATATCCTCTTCTGCTTCTTGTGTCTTGGACACTATTCAGTAGATAACTTAAAACTACATGAACATGAACCTTCACCGGTTTACTATCCTGCATATTAAACCTCTATAATATTGTCTCGACATACTTCCTCTGGTTTGACCAGAGCTTCCTCTTTGGCCGATCTTGTTTAATTTACATACCCAAAATATAGTTTGCAGCACCAAGATCCTTCATGTCAAATTTAGAGGACAATTGGGTCTTCAAATCCTTGATAATTTCTTTGTCATTTCCAATTATCAACATATCATCCACATACAAGACAAAAAAAATAACACAGTCGCCAATTAATTTAAAATACACACAGTGATCCACTTTGCTCCTAGTGAAGCCAAGTCCCTGTATATATGTATCAAATTTATGATACCACATCCTTCGTGATTGTTTTAACCCATACAAAGATTTTTTTAACCTGCATACCATTTCTTTCTTACCCTTCACTACAAACCCTTCAGGTTGCTTCATGTATATCTTTTCTTTTAGATCCCTGTGAAGAAACGTTGTCTTCACATCCATTTGTTCTACTTCAAAATCAAAAGTAGCAGCCACATATAAAATTAATCTAATAGAAGTTAACTTGGAAACAGGAGAAAAGATATCACCAAAATCAATTCCTGACACCTAGGAATAATCTTTTTCTACCAATTGAGATTTGTGTTTCTCCACCTTTCCTTTTGCATTCATATTCTTCTTAAACACCCATTTTTTGCCAATGGGTTTCCTTCCAGACGACAAATCAATGATATCCCAAGCCTCATGTTTATCCAAATATGCCATTTCTTCAACCATGGCCTCTTTCTATAGTTTTCCATCCTCTAAATCCACTACATTCCTGAGAGTTTCGGGATCATCATTAGTAATAGATAAAACAAAATTTGAACAGAAAGTAGATGTACTTGAGTTTGTGGCTCTTCCTCTTCTGATTTATGTTTTGCTATAGAGTCAGATTCTTCCTCCTTTAGTTCAAACTCTATCTTTTCAGGTTCCTTTGGTAGGACTTCATGTTTAATTACATCCTTCACCTCTCTAAACACCACATCTTGGTTGTACACAACCTTCCTTGTTTCTAGGTTCCAAAGCTTATAACCTTTTAAACCATCCTTACACCCAATAAAGGTGCACCTTTCATATTTACTGTCTAACTTGGTTCTTTTCTCCTTTGGAACATGTACATATGCATCACAATCGAATACCCTAAGACGTGAGAGAGATGGTTTCTTACTATTCCATATATCATGTGGAGTCTTATCCTCCAACGCTAATGAAGTTGATCTATTAAATAGGTAAAATGCAATATCCACTACCTCTGTCAGAATTGTTGTCCTTAATCAGCACCACCGAGCATGCTTCTTTCCTTTTCCATCAATGTCTTGTTCATTCTTTCTTCAATTCCATTTTGTTGAGGTGTGTATGGAGTAGTCTTATGTCGTTCTATACCGCACTTCTTACAAAACTCTTCAAATTACTTTTTGCAGAACTCTCCACCATCATCTATCCTCAACACCTTGATCTCCTTCTCTATCTGATTTTCCACTAGAGCCTTAAAATATTTAAACCGGGCAAAGACTTCAGATTTCTTCTTGAGGAAATATATCCATGTATTCCTCGAGAAGTCATCTATAAATGAGACATAGTACACAAACTTACTGAGTGATGAAACTGAAAAAGGTCCTAACACATCACTGTGCATAAGCGCTAATATCCCTTTCACCCTCTTAGCACGAGGGGGAACTCACTCGATTTTGCTTCCCATATCCACAATGTTCATAGAAATCAAAATCTAGAGAGAAATTAGACATACCTTATACCATACCATTACCATGTAGTATTCAAAGGACTTCTCTCCAATATGTCCAAGCCTTTGATGCCATAACATGGTCTTTTCTCTAGAGAGCACTAGATTTTCTTCTCCACTTTTAGGAACCACAGAATTGTTGCACCCATAAATAACAATGCTACCCAGAAGCTTTTACACAATTCCAATCTGAACTCCCCGCATCAATACCAATGCTCCCCAAACCATCTTGTAGGTATCTTTCTCAAAAACAAATTACACCTGCATAGTCAATCTTGCTTACATAAATCAGATTTTTTCCCAGTGTAGTAATATGCAGAACACTAGGAAGTGTTCTAATCCTTCCACCTTGCAACTTGAGCTTGACTTTTTTAGCCTTCCTGCCATCCTGTAAGAATACATCACCACCATCATATTTCTCGTACTCACAAAACCACTCCCTATGGGGAGTGAAGTGAAAGGATGCACCTGATTCAATCAATTGTGCCTCATGATCTACATGTGTACTTGAAGAATAAGTCAAGTACACATCCTCACCTTCATCTATGGTGGTTTTTGCCTCTGCAGAAGGAGGATCATCATATCCATTTCCTTTTTTGGGATTTTTGTATTTACAAATATTTTTGTAGTTCCCTTCTTTTCCACATTTCCATCATACCTTTATAGGCTTTCCTGGAGATTTATATCTCCCACTTGAGGAAACATTTATGTTTTTGTTCTAGGACCTTCCTCTTATAGACAAGGCATATCCATTATGGCTCTCCATATTTTTCCATCTCATCTCTTTCGACAACAAGGATGAGACTATTTAATCAAACATCAAGGTATTTGTGTTGCTACCTATAGCAACAAGTAGACTATCCCACGAATTGGTAGAGAACACATCAAACTGATGCACTTATCTTCAATTGAAATTTCTATATCAACAGATAATAGCAGGCCTACCACAGTATTAAAGGTGTTGAAATTCTCTGTCACTAAGTCTTCATCCTTCATCCTCAGGTTATACATATTTTTCTACAGGAAAAGCTTGTTCACCAGAGACTTAGATTGGTAAAAAGTCCATAATTTTTCACACAAAGGATTCATCATAGCTTCCCCTGATAAATTCAATAATACTGAATATGAGAGACATAATCGTATTGTGCTCTTCAACTTCCAATCTAACTTCACCCAGTATTCTACTGACGTTCCTATTGGTTTCATGCTTGGATCTACAGGAATCCACTGATCTCGATCCACCAACAAATCCTCCATCTTGAGCTTCCACAACTCAAAACTTTGACCATTAAATTTATCAATCTCTATATTTCCACTATTCTCCATCTTCATTCACCACAAGTATCGATCCCGCAGATCTTCCACTAAACAGGGTCTACCATAGGCTCAAGCAAAACCCCTCAGCAGCAAATGTGTGCCCTTGAAGTCGAAACTACTCTGATACCAAATGTAGGTTTTAACCCTATACAAAAATTGCTTGCAAAAAAATTCTTAATTTAGAAAAATAATGGAAACAACATAAAACAAACATACACATATATTTTCCCTTGGATCCCAAAATCAAGACTACCAGATTGATTTTTCATTATATTCCTTTCAATGTTACAATGCATATATATACATGTTGAAGCATTCATAAACCCCAATCCATTGACCATGGATTAGATCATAATCGTAGTTCCCTTGACCGGATATACAAAATACCATGGGGACAAAACCATCATGCCCAAAACCATGTGTGAAAACCATGCGCAAAACTACGGAGGAAAAGTTTTCCGGGCCGTTGCCCCGGAGCCCAAAAACATTATTCTGGGGCTAATCATGGAAATAATATAACACATGCCCAACATACTACACATGAGCACTGAGAAGTGAAGGTGCAACCAATTTCTCCTTAGATTGGAGTTGTATTGGAGAACTAAGGAATTGTTGGGGAACTTCTGCTTAGGATGGAGGAGCAACACTTACTCTGTGAGATACCAGATCAATGATTTCATCGCATCAAACGACTATTCTAAGCATCTTATGCAACTCCACCAATTGATGATGCTCCTTGAGCACATGGAATGTGATGACTCGGGAATGTCTAATCGCACAGTTCATAATGATAACACTTAGGAAATCTTGTTTACTCCAATATTTAGACTTTTACTTTTCAATTTCTTTTTAAGTTATTTCATGGGGAAAAGAAGCCAAAAATTTGGTTTGGTTTTATTAAATTATTTATGAAACTTTTGATAATTTTGACAGACTCAACTTCAAGTATCATTTTTTGTCGTTGTTCTGGTTTACAGTCTAGCAAGAAGTGAAAATCTCACAAGCATGTTATGCATTATATATTTACAAATAATTAACTAGAATTAAGAGCTTACAAAATTATATAAAATATTAAATTTAATTTTCAATTAATATTTAATAAAATATTAAGAAAAACCTATATATATATATATATATATATTATATATATATATATATATTCTAAATTTATATAATTTTAGTTAAAAATAAAAATATTATGATAAAAATTTGAATTTTTAATTTTTAACAAAAATGAGTATCATTGAATTAAATATGCGCCAACGGGTGATTACATATTCCATTTTCAGAATTGTCTATAGTACAATTTAACCCAAAAAATAATACACACTGATGGCCTATAGTAGGTTGATGACCCATTATATTTTTTAACTTACACTAAAACAAAATGACTAGAACTGACTAAAGGATTAAATCGTTGAAAAAGACCAAAAAACCAAAAGTAGGTCATGTGCATGCTAATTAGTCGCTTGTAGAAGATGGCTTGTTAAGGTCAATTTCTTGTTTGCAAGGAACATCCAAAAGGTAGTCTTTATCTAAAGGAGCATTTTCCCTAAGTGAAAAGTCTGTGATAATTACCCTGAGGGCATCCATCTTGTCTTCCAAACATGAAATTTTTGCTTGAGAGTCAGAATTTGGTCAGCATGTTCAATGTTTGCATGGTACATTTGGCATAATTTGACCTACAAGTCATAGTCAGATTTGTGCGAAAGAAGAATTGGAGTTCAAGTCAAAATTCATGTTGGCACTTCGGCTAGGATTTTGTATGCGACAAGATTCACAAAGGAGGGGACCTGGATACCTTGGACAAACAAGAACAGAATTCCCCAAACGCAAAGGTTGAGACTGAAATTCAAAAAACCCAAACAAAGTTCTCCCAATGTACAATGAAAATTTCCAGTCTGTATATCCTTCTCTCAAGGCCTCGACACTATAGATGGGAGTATGACAACCTAAATATTTCAAACTAGCATGCTCATTTTTTTCCCATAATGTCCATAATTCTTTTGTAGGGCAGGGATTATAACTAGCTGCTCACAAGTTTCCTATAAATCGAAAAAGCTAAGATTATGGATAAAAACACCAAAACTAATACCAATTTTGTAGGAGTTTTCCAAGTTGTTCCTTCCTTCTACAAGTTACTAAATAAAATCAAAGGAGTCGAATGTTACCTTCATGATGAGAAGCTCTCATATCAACGAAGTTGAAGATTCTAGGCACTGCTAGTGTAACTTGGGATCCAATGAGATCCTTGCACTAGACCTCCCACGAACTTGAGTGTCAAACCCAAATATTAACAGACCAGAAATGAGAGACTGATAACAAAACCGGAGCTCTTCAAAAAGCTTCAAGGTAGGGCCTTTGAAAAATAGGTAGGCCACAAAGATGGCAAGACAGTATGTAGAACCTCAACAGATAAGAATTAAAATAGATCCTCATTGGAGATGAATTTAACTATCTTTAAGTTTCCTGTTTGGTCAATTTAGTGTTGTCTAAATTGCTATCATAAATTGTCAACCCGGGGATCGTAAGCTGATGAAGTGAAGTGTACAATATATACTTAAGTAGCCTTTCCTAGTTCTTTTTGTCGTTTTTAGTTTATGTCTAAATTATCTTCCTAATATGATGTGATGAAGTTATAAACAAGTGAGTGAATGTGTGTGTATGTGATGATTTCTAAATGCTTCTTAAATTCTAAAGAGAAAAACTTGCATAATGACTTGAAATGGAATTAAAGCATCAAATGAAAGCAAAGCATTTAAACAAAAGACTAATGGCACTAGTCCAATACCTTTACTGCTGATAGAAATGAAAATGATATTTACATGAACTCTGCTGAAAGCAAAAAAAAGCACTACTCTAGTAATCCAAAAATTAAATAACAAATCACACTACTTATTCTCCCTTAACATTCTGCCTTTAGCTGAATTAATCATGTGAAAAATAAGAGTTAGGAGTGAATTAGAAATATGAGTCTAAAAGCTAATAAATCAAGCTGCAGTTAGATAATGTTTTGGTCCCATAAAAGTTAGTGAATTATGATAAACAGAACCATTAAGAGTTTAGCAACTTGACACAACTTGATAAAGTAAACCAAGTAAAGAAACTAGCTAAGTAAGTAACTAATGAAAATCACAGTAAAAAGTCAGCAGTTGAGATAAGAAAACTTCAGATGCCACTAGTACTGAAAAGAAGTAAAAGCACAATGTCCCGGGCTCCTAATCAAAGTTGTAAAAACACACTGATCAGTCATGAAGATTACCGAAATGTAAAGCAACATAATTCAAAACTGTACATTAATATACATGATCAAGTAAAGAAAAAGAAATGAAGGAAAGTAAATTCAAAGGCTACTATACAATGGTTGTAGCAGACAGGGGCCCTCCATCCACTTCAACCAATTAAAAGATCAGCTACACGGATAGAAACAGAACTGTCTTCTTTCAATTAAATCAACTCATAATAAACACAGTGGGAAGCGTAAAACGCTTTATGAAAAGGTCTTCAAAACAGAGTTTATAGCAGCAAAATATTAACTAAACCAGACTAACTATTCAGCGTATGGAAACGCTTTATTTATAGCAAGAACATCAACTGTCCTGTGCGTAAACTAGGCTAACTAACAGCTAGGAAAAAGACACGTTCAGCAGCACCAAGCACGGATCTAGGGAACGGTCATCATGGTTTAATAAATCTGGTGTTGGATCCTTGTCCCCTGCAATCTTCGTGGCTAAAGGAGAATCCAGTTGTGACTTACGTGCTCCAACCGAACACGCAGAGCCATGCCACCATTTGCAACCTTTCCGTTTGACCAGAGCTATCTCCGCGTTGACCAGGGGTGTCGTCGGCCAGTTTGGCTGAGCTGATAGCACACGTACCATGTACAAAGTCATACAAACTTGCCCATGTGGATCTTTTCTCTGAAGACACCTGGATCATATCAAACAAGAAAATGGCTTCGGAATCTGGGATCGGCTGCGGAAACCTGTAACAGCTGCGGAATTGCAGCACTTGAACCAAAAATCTAAACCAACAGTCAACCATTAGCAAAGTCAGCAAATCATGTTAAAAAGTCCTATAATGCAATGAATTGAACAAGTTGATGAAGGAAATGATGACAAAAGAAGGAAATGAGTAGGAAAAGGCTGTTGGGAGGATGGGTAAATGAGTGCAGGTTTGAGGCCCAACATACCCCCATCCAAAAACCATCAATCATGGGAGGACATGAAGAACATATTCTTGAAGAAGTACCAAGACTATTGCAAATCCATTGAAGATATGTTTGGTATGATACAAGGGTAAAATGAAAGTTTGGAGGACTATGTAGATCGATTTCAATACAACCTTCAAAAATCAAAATATAAGCATTTGGAGAAAGATATCTTAAAAACACTCATTCTTAAAGGAATCAAAGATGAATTTTTAGAACTCTTAAATCTGATAGGAAAAGGTGATGTTTTTCAGTTATCATATGATGATGTTTGTGAGTTGTGCATAAGGTATTCAAGAGGAATCTCCAAGGCTGGTAAGAATTCTAGAGATGTTTGTTCTTTCTTTTCCAAATCAGCTACAAGAATATGAGACATAAGAGCTGAAATCAAGGTTTTATTTGAAAATTTTAAAGTTGATTTTGTTAGCTCTCTAAATGCAAAATTGGTTGTTTTGCAAGTTCATAAAAATCAAGAATTTGATGAATTGTTTTTCACTCATGACCAAAAGAAGCATCCCATAGGTACTCACTCTTCCTTATATAGGATGGAAGTAGCATATCAAAGAGGTAAGGAAGCTGCAACAAGGTCAAAACCATGGAAATCATGGCCTACAGGTATGGTTCAAAACACTTCCTCTCCACTTTCTTAC
>APFE031118000.1:0-10491 GCA_000404065.3 Pinus taeda
TGTACATAGTAACTAAAAAAAAATTTTTGTTTTAATTACTTTTTACCTGCATACATTCTCACCTTACATTTAATACTGATTGATTATTGTAATACTACCCGCCGATTATACAGTATTAGTAATTATATGGTTTTTTGTTTGATGACAACGATTTACACGTTGCGACACCTCGGATTTGACGGAAGGGTCATGCCATCTTGGCGCTCCAGTTATCATCTGCCAGTTAACTTAAATGCATTGTCCACTTGTAATTTGGAAGGCGATCCACCTGTATCTCCGGACAGGGCACCTGGTTTCCTTACAATCTTTCTGGATACGATTTTTGGGAACTGGTTATGGTAGCTGGTGGTAGTAAATGCCACAGCCAAGCCCGCCATAACCTCGGGATGCATCCAGCGATGAACGACCAGGATTAAGATCTGGAATCGACGGTGGAAAAATGTTTTGTGCCGATTGATAAAGTTTGCTTAGGGTTTCAGTCCGCCATTTGCAAAGGTTTAACTTGTGAGATGAGCACAGCTCTCTGTCGAACAGTGATGACCTTCTCGGCCTTGGTTCGACTCTCGCTTGAGATTCTTCGCTGCTTGTCTTCTGCTGATAGTTCTATTCGGTCGAGGGCGAGATCAATGTTTCGCTGCACAGCTTGACAGAACCTCTGTTGCTCAGGTAACTGTCAGTTTATTAGCTTATGTGAATTTTTCTTTTACCCTACTGGAATGAATTTAAATTCCGCTATGTATGTCTGTTTCAGGGTATCCAGCGTGAAGGCTCATGGTGACAGGAGAGCAGGGAGGTTCTATCGGTCTGCGCAAGCCGGGTAAGTGATTCTAGACACGGTCTTCGAATTTATTAAGCTTAAAACCAGTCCTGAATACTATTTCTTTCCGTGCCAGGGGTTTTGTTCTCCTCCGAGTGATTTTTCTCGAGCCATGAAGCTCTCGTCGGCATTATTGTTACAGAGAGTTGGGTTTATTTGTGAAACCCTAAGGGTTTTCTTTTATATAATTTAAATGGCCTCACTCGAGCTCACTCGAGGGCCTGAATGTAATATTGTGCTTTCCTGTTTTCCTGAAATTTCCTGAGTCATACGGCAGACTCGTTTGTTTACTGTACTATGCTCTCGGTGTGATATTTGGCTACTGTGTTACTTCGCCATGAATTCTGCTTGTGCCTACATATATATATATATATTGACTTTCATATATGGTGATGTCGTCTTTCGGCTATCCTATCTGAACATTGAGCATTTTATGTCAGATTATTACTTATCTTATGACATGGTTTTAATACAAAGGTTATGCAATATTTGTGTTTTCCGTCTCGTATCTCAGACTATCTTCATTTCATTTCTATTCCGCAATAATTTTGTTTTCTACTATAGTAGGTTGTAATTGCCGGTTAAGAGCAGTAGAATGACCACCGGTTCTCAGTTAATCATTCGCGTCTTAGGGTTTTTACAGGTCCATTTTCTTGCATATATATATAAGATTCGGTCACAGTCGGACTGTGTCTAATATTCGTGATTCCTTTGTAAATGATTGTTACTTACATGTTATCTGCTCTTTTTTTTAAATTATTATTTCAGAAGTCTCACCTCGGTCACGCGAGGCATTCATTTTTTCGTTCTTTGTATTTCCGCATCTGAACTTTTATTATCACAGTTATATTTGTCTTTATATTGGAAACATATAACGTATAATATAGTCAAAGGTCTTTCGGCCTTATAGCTTACGGCTCTGAACATTAATATGGTAAATGTATTTAGTATACAGTTTATAATGGTAACCGGGAGTTCGTATCACCGAACTTTCCGTAGTTTACTATCTTTTGCATTATGCGCAGGGTCTGACAGCGTTACCTCGTTCATCTGAATTCCTAAGATTGACATGCATGATATTACATTTATCTGTTAGCACTGGTCGTCCTTAGAATATTCCCTAATTCAGATTTACCCAGTAAACAGATAAGGTTAACTTTCTCATTGTGTAATTATGTTATTGAAGGCAGTCCTAGAGGTCTTATGATTAGTCTACTTTACTGTTAATTACAACCCTCACAGACTTACATTAAATTCTAATAATTCTCGAAGGTTACTATGAGTACTTGTTTACAGCTAGCAATAATTTATGTAATTTTTCTATGAAATCTTATTCATTTCAAGAATGGCCTTAACCGATTCACTGAGAATTCCTCACTTACCAACTTTAATAACTCTACAGATTTGAAAGAATTTCTCAGTATTCATTGTAAGCGTAGGGTACTTACCTGTACTGCGCTTTCTCAATTTCTGAACACTTCTATACTGAGAAGCTCCTTCAAGCTTGTTATCCTCCCAACCATGAGATCAGTCTCTCAGATCTGATTCTCTCCCCCAAGCTCCCTTGCAGGCCACTGCCTCTAGCAAGGTGATGCACGCTAACAGCGATGCCAAGTAACGCACAGCAGTGCTGGTACCATCTGGTCCTCACCAGACTTGGTACTCCTTTCTTAGTTCTGTTTCTTTCTTTCTGCTTTTCTCCTGCCTGTTCCTTAACAGCCCAGGTCCCTTTTCTTTTTCCATTTCTATGGAAAGAAAAGTAGTTAGGGTTGCCCTCTCATAATTGGCAACTGTTTCTTTAATTAAACAAGCAGAAGTAAATAACTTCTCTCATAAGATTATTTACAATATTATTTAATCCATCATTTGAACTAATAACATTTCCACAAAACTTAAAGTAATAATTCCAGTTTTCACATTTACCTAACATGGTAATTTAGAAAATTATTCATATGACTCTTTGGGTCATTACATCTCCTCCCCCTGAGATTGGACACCATCCCGGTGTCTTACAGTCAGAAACAAGTCTGGATATGTTTTCTTCATTAATTCAAGGTCTTCCCAAGTGGCCTCCTCTAGCCCAAAATGCCGCCATTGTATCTTAACTTGGGTAATAACTCGTTTTCGCAGCTGCACTTCTCTCTGGTCGAGAATTCTCAGCGGTTCGACCAGTACTTCTCCTTCCGGTTCGACCTGCACCACACAATTTTCTAATTAGTTTCACTTCAAATGAGATTCTTGTTGAATCTTTAATATAACAATAACCCCACCTGTATATCCTGCCATCGGATTACATGCTTAGGGTCATACACATACTTCTTTAGGACCGAAACATGAAATACGTTATGGACTCGGATGTGACTCGGCAATGCCAGTTGGTATGCCACCGGTCCGACCCTTGCCAGAATCTGAAAGGGTCCACAATATCTGGGCGCCAGTTTAGTGCACCCAGCCCACTACAAAGTACTCCTCTTGGCTTGAATTCTAATATACACATGATCCCCAACCTGGAACTCCTTAAACCTTCTCTTCCGATCAGCGAAATTCTTTTGTCTGTCCTGTGCAGCCTTCAAATTAACCCGTACTCTTTTCACCATATCCTCCATCTCCTTAAGCATTTCAGGTCCTAAACTTAATTTGTCCTCAGGCCCTCCCCAGCTGGAGGGTGTACGGCATTTTCGTCCGTACATGACCTCAAATGGACTCATTTGCGTGGAGGTGTGATACCCATTATTATACGCAAACTCCACCAAATGTAAGTACTCTTCCCACTGTGTGGGTTGTTGCATAACATAAGCCCTTAGCATATCTTCTACTACTTGGTTCACCCTTTCCGTCTGTCCATCGGTTTGCGGATGGTAAGCTGTGCTAAAGTTAAGTTGAGTACCCAAATCAGCAAACAATGTTTTCCAGAAAGCTGAGGTAAATTTCACATCTCGATCGGAGATTATTGTTTTTGGAAGGCCGTGCAATTTGAACACATTCTGCATAAAAATGTGGGCGATTTGTGCAGCTCTATATGTAGACTGCACAGGTATGAAATGTGCAGCCTTACTTAATTTGTCCACTACTACCATAATGGAATCATTGTGTTTCTTTGTTCTAGGTAACCCCGTAATGAAGTCCATGGATATGACTTCCCATTTCCATTCAGGAATGGGCAACGGTTGTAATAGTCCTGCTGGATGCTGATGTTCGGCTTTAATTTGCTGACATTCTAAGCACCGTGCCAAATATTCCACAATATTTCTCTTCATTCCTGGCCAAAAATATTCTTTCCGGATTGCTGTTATCATCTTTTGATAACCCGGGTGACCAGCATAATGGTTGATGTGGAATTCATCCATGATCAGATTTTTAATTTGGCTTTGATTGGGCACATATATTCTTCCCTTAAAGTATATTAATCCAACATCATTTACCGTATATTCCTGTTGATTGTCTCCTCCAACAGACTGTTGTATTTGCTGCTTCAACTGCTGATATTCTGCATCTTGGTCTGAAATTCCTTTTATCATGTCTAGAAAGGGGTTTTTCCACCCGCTGATGGAAACTTCATACAAACTTTGTATTTTCCTACTTAAGGCGTCTGCCACTCTGTTTGCCTTCCCTTGCAAATGCTTTATATCAAAATCGAAACCACTTAGAAAATCCATCCACCGTGCTTGCCTAGTGTTTAAAGTAGGTTGGCTGAAATAGTTGGTCAAGCTATGGTGGTCGGTGAGCAGCAGAAATTTTCTGCCCATAAGATAATGCCGCCACATTTTCAGAGCATGTATAACAGCGGCCAGTTCCATGTCATAGGCGGAATATTTCTACTCATGTTCTTTCAATTTACGAGATTCGTAAGCAATCACCCTACCTTCTTGCATTAAGACTCCTCCCAATCCTTCCTTACTTGCATCTGTACAGACCACATAATCCTTATTAGGATCTGCTATATTGAGGATAGGGGCAGTGGTGAGCAGATGCTTCAGTTGCTCGAAACTTTTCTGGCAACTTGATGTCCAATGGAATGATTTTCCTTTTTTCTGTAGTGAGGTAATGGGGAAAGCTACTTTGGAGAATCCTTCTACGAATCTTCTATAATAACCAGCCAATCCCATGAAAGACTGAACATCCGCTACATCTTTTGGCACAGGCCAATCCATTATAGCCTTTATCTTTTCCGGATCCACAGCAATTCCTTCTTTCGTGATCACGTGACCCAAATATTGGATTTCCTCCTTAAAGAAGTCACACTTACTAAATTTTGCGTACAACTGGTGTTCTCGAAGGGTTTGTAATACTATTCGAAGATGTTCGTGATGTTCTTCGATTGTACGTGAATATATTAGTATGTCATCAATGAATATCAACACAAACCGATCCAAGTATGGATGAAAAATGCTGTTCATTAAACACATGAAAGTTGCAGGGGCATTGGTTAGCCCAAATGGCAATACCACAAATTCGTAATGTCCATACCTTGTTCTAAAGGCTGTTTTAGCGATATCCTCGTCCTTAATTCGGATTTGATGATATCCAGATCGCAAATCAATCTTGGAGAACACCGTTGCACCTTTCACTTGATCGAACAGTTCATCGATCCGAGGTAAGGGGTACTTATTTTTAATGGTTAGCTTGTTCAATTGTCTGTAATCGATGCACATCCGGAGAGTACCGTCCTTCTTTTTGACAAATAGAACTGGAGCTCCCCATGGAGACACACTAGGGTGAATGTATTCCTTGTCTAGTAACTCCTGCAACTGCATTTTCAATTCTGTTAGTTCAGGTGTACTCATCCTGTAGGGTGCTCTTGATACGGGTGCTGCTCCGGGTACTAACTCAATGGTAAAGTCTATATTTCTTCGTGGTGGTAGTCCAGGAATTTCTTCTGGAAACACATCTGTAAATTCTTGTATTACAGGAATGTTGTTCACAGAAGTCGATTTATCCTTGGAATCTGCATACCCCACTTGAATGGCGTAAACTTGACACCCCTTCCGTATGCATTTTATCAGTTGGTTCGCGGTTATTGGGCGAACCTGTACTGGTTGCTTAATTCCTTGCATTTCTTTTCTGTTTCCCTGCTGGTCTTGATAGTAAATAACTTTGGTTTTGCAATCAACTAATGACCAGTGCTTTTCTAACCAGTCCATTCCGATTAAGAGGTCATAGGAGCCGAGAGGAAGTACGTTCAGATCAGCTGTCACTGGCTGGTCTGCTATGGTAAATGAGCAATTGTTGACTTTGGCTGTTACCCGTCGTTTGGCTCCAGTAGCTAGTTGCACTAGCCAAGGATTTTTGAATTTAACAGATTGTAAACTACATTGTTCCACTACCCTTGGGCTTACATAGCTTAATGTAGCCCCAGGATCAATTAAAACAGATATGGTAAGGTTTGAGATTTTACCTTCGAATTCAACCATGGTTGGTTGATATTCTGCCTAACGGTCTTCCAGAGCCGCGTTAATCCTGGGTATACTGCGACCAACCTCGCCCACTGTTGAAGCTTCATGAATTTGAGACAATTGCTCAGTTCCTTTTCGCTGTGGACAGTTTTTAATATAGTGAGGTCCTCCACAACCCCAGCACTGCACTGGAGGTCTTGCTGTGCTTTCATTATCCAGCCTTGGGTGCTGCTCACTGCCCTTGGGCTCAGTTGCAGTTCTAAAATTAGGTGCAGTTCTGGACGCAAATCTGTTATTTGCTACTCTACCATTTCCCTTACTTCCATTGCTGCGATTTCCTCTGCTGTTTCCAACTGTCTTAAAGCCTCTCTTCTCATTCCATTTCCTGTTAGCAGTTTCCCCTTTCTGTTTACTTTGCTGATAACAAATTCTAGCTTTACGAATTACTTCATCCATTAACTTTGGATTGTCAAACTCAATCCTTTCTCACATATATGGTGGCAAACTACTAACAAATCTCTGAACCTTGGCCTTCTCTTCCCTTATATAAGGTACGTAACGAAGTAAGGAAGTAAAGCGGGTAATGAACTCGTCCATAGTTTGCTGTCCTAACCTCAAATCATGGAACTCTCTTGCCTTCTCATCATAGAAACGTTCTGTCAGATATCGCTCCTTAAAGAACCGTTGAAAACTGTCCCACGTAATATTCTGTTCGGTTACTCCTTTTACTATCTTCACCTCCTCCGACCATAAGGTGGCCTTCCCTTGTAACTAAAAAATAGCTAGTCGTGCTTTAAGGTTGTTATCATACTCATAAAGCTGAAAATACTTGTTCATATTAATGATCCAGGCTTCCGCTGCTTCTTCTTGTTCTCCATCAAAATGTGGTGGTTTAATTTTGCGGAACTCTCCTTGTAATTCTACTCTTTGTCTTTTTGAGGTTTGCTGGTCAAATACATTATCAGAGCGTTCCTCTAGTTCCTCTGATCCTTTGGGAGGTATGTGATGATTCTGTTCTTCAGACACCCTTGGCTGTTCTGCACTAGGATTAACTGGTAACTGATTTTGTCTGTCAGACAAACTCTTTAAAATTCTTTCTTGTTCCATTGTTAACCGAGCATTGTCCTCCCACAGACGAGCCATTTCATTCTTCAGTTCTTGCACCGTCTCCAGGATTGCTTGATTTGTAACCTTGGCTTCTTCTCCAAGTTGTACCCATAGTTCTGGGTTATTCTCTGGACCGGGTATACCCTGCCCCATTGCGGGTCTTCGTGTTGTGCTATCTGCTCTCCTCATGTCTCTGTCTTCAAAACCTGGTTTCTGTACTTTATTGCCACAACAGAGAAAAACACTCAAAAATGTTATCGAAAATAACTATTTGCAAAAAAAAGAAAAGAAGAAAAATTTATACAGTGTCCTTTCTGTTATTGCTGTTCTACCCAGGGGTCACAGTGTTGTATCTGGGCTCTGATACCATATGTCACAACCCATGTACATAGTAACTAAAAAAAATTCTTTTTTGTTTTAATTACTTTTTACCTGCATACATTCTCACCTTACATTTAATACTGATTGATTATTGTAATACTACCCGCCGATTATACAGCATTAGTAATTATATGGTTTTTGTTTGATGACAACGATTTACACGTTGCGACACCTCGGATTTGACGGAAGGGTCATGCCATCTTGGCGCTCCAGTTATCATCTGCCAGTTAACTTAAATGCATTGTCCACTTGTAATTTGGAAGGCGATCCACCTGTATCTCCGGACAGGGCACCTGGTTTCCTTACGATCTTTCTGGATACGATTTTTGGGAACTGGTTGTGGTAGCTGGTGGCAGTAAATGCCACAGCCAAGCCCGCCATAACCTCGGGATGCATCCAGCGATGAACGACCAGGATTAAGATCTGGAATCGACGGTGGAAAAATGTTTTGCGCCGATTGATAAAGTTTGCTTAGGGTTTTAGTCCGCCATTTGCATAGGTTTAACTTGTGAGATGAGCACAGCTCTCTGTCGAACAGTGATGACCTTCTCGGCCTTGGTCCGACTCTCGCTTGAGATTCTTCACTGCTTGTCTTCTGCTGATAGTTCTATTCGGTCGAGGGTGAGATCAATGTTTCGCTGCACAGCTTGACAGAACCTCTGTTGCTCAGGTAACTGTCAGTTTATTAGCTTATGTGAATTTTTCTTTTACCCTACTGGAATGAATTTAAATGCCGCTATGTATGTCTGTTTCAGGGTATCCAGCGTGAAGGCTCATGGCGACAGGAGAGCAGGGAGGTTCTATCGGTCTGCGCAAGCCGGGTAAGTGATTCTAGACATGGTCTTCGAATTTATTAAGCTTAAAACCAGTCCTGAATACTATTTCTTTCCGTGCCAGGGGTTTTGTTCTCCTCCGAATGATTTTTCTCGAGCCATGAAGCTCTTGTCGGCATTATTGTTACAGAGAGTTGGGTTTATTTGTGAAACCCTAAGGGTTTTCTTTTATATAATTTAAATGGCCTCACTCGAGCTCACTCGAGGGCCTGAATGTAATATTGTGCTTTCCTGTTTTCCTGAAATTTCCTGAGTCATACGGCAGACTCGTTTGTTTACTGTACTATGCTCTCGGTGTGATATTTGGCTACTGTGTTACTTCGCCAGGAATTCTGCTTGTGCCTACATATATATATATTTTGACTTTCATATATGGCGATGTCGTCTTTCGGCTATCCTATCTGAACATTGAGCATTTTATGTCAGATTATTACTTATCTTATGACATGGTTTTAATACAAAGGTTATGCAATATTTGTGTTTTCCGTCTCGTATCTCAGACTATCTTCATTTCATTTCTATTCCGCAATAATTTTGTTTTCTACTATAGTAGGTTGTAATTGCCGGTTAAGAGCAGTAGAATGACCACCGGTTCTCAGTTAATCATTCGCGTCTTAGGGTTTTTACAGGTCCATTTTCTTGCATATATATATAAGATTCGGTCACAGTCGGACTGTGTCTAATATTCGTGATTCCTTTGTAAATGATTGTTACTTACAGGTTATCTGCTCTTTTTTTATAATTATTATTTCAGAAGTCTCACCTCGGTCACGCGAGGCATTCATTTTTTCGTTCTTTGTATTTCCGCATCTGAACTTTTATTATCACAGTTATATTTGTCTTTATATTGGAAACATATAACGTATAATATAGTCAAAGGTCTTTCGGCCTTATAGCTTACGGCTCTGAACATTAATATGGTAAATGTATTTAGTATACAGTTTATAATGGTAACCGGGAGTTCGTATCACCGAACTTTTCGTAGTTTACTGTCTTTTGCATTATGCGTAGGGTCTGACAGCGTTACCTCGTTCATTTGAATTCCTAAGATTGACATGCATGATATTACATTTATCTATTAGCACTGGTCGTCCTTAGAATATTCCCTAATTCAGATTTACCCAGTAAATAGATAAGGTTAACTTTCTCATTGTGTAATTCTGTTATTGAAGGCAGTCCTAGAGGTCTTATGATTAGTCTACTTTACTGTTAATTACAACCCTCACAGACTTACATTAAATTCTAATAATTCTCGAAGGTTACTATGAGTACTTGTTTACAGCTAGCAATAATTTATGTAATTTTGCTATGAAATCTTATTCATTTCAAGAATGGCCTTAACCGATTCACTGAGAATTCCTCACTTACCAACTTTAATAACTCTACAGATTTGAAAGAATTTCTCAGTATTCATTGTAAGCGTAGGGTACTTACCTGTACTGCGCTTTCTCAATTTCTGAACACTTCTATACTGAGAAGCTCCTTCAAGCTTGTTATCCTCCCAACCATGAGATCAGTCTCTCAGATCTGATTCTCTCCCCCAAGCTCCCTTGCAGGCCACTGCCTCTAGCAAGGTGATGCACGCTAACAGCGATGCCAAGTAACGCACAGCAGTGCTGGTACCATCTGGTCCTCACCAGACTTGGTACCCTTTCTTAGTTCTGTTTCTTTCTTTCTGCTTTTCTCCTGCCTGTTCCTTAACAGCCCAGGTCCCTTTTCTTTTTCCATTTCTATGGAAAGAAAAGTAGTTAGGGTTGCCCTCTCATAATTGGCAACTGTTTCTTTAATTAAACAAGCAGAAGTAAATAACTTCTCTCATAAGATTATTTACAATATTATTTAATCCATCATTTGAACTAATAACATTTCCACAAAATTTAAAGTAATAATTCCAGTTTTCACATTTACCTAACATGGTAATTTAGAAAATTATTCATATGACTGTTTGGGTCATTACATT
>APFE031118003.1:1781-21437 GCA_000404065.3 Pinus taeda
AGCCAACTGAGTAGCATCAGTAGGCACAAGAACAGGGGTCTGTGTGGTATGCACCATGATATCCCAGACTTCTGCCTCGTCAAAGATACTCTGCATTCTCTCCTTCCAAACGCTGTAATTTGTATGCCCATCCAACCTATCCTCCACCCTCAATCCCAATGACATCCTGCTGTCCTAAACTGAAAAATAGCACTGCTGTAGTAAATATAAAACCTGTTGTTTATGAAAAATCAGGCTGGAATTTTCTGAGTGAAAAATCAGCCGCTGTAATTTTTCTCTTTTGCTGTCCCAAACTGCCCTTCAGCACTCAAGCTCTGATACCATGTAAAAAATTTTGTTTTCCCACCCCGGTTTTCAGTTTCTCCTTATTTCTCCCATGTAGTTAAATGCCCTTTCCCATAACCATACATTCAACAAGCTGGAAAAATAAATTTTGCTGAAAACCCAAATTCTGGAAAATTTACAGAATGCTGGAAATTGCAAAAATAAAAATCAGCAGTAATAAACAGCCATAAAAACACATTAAAACACTGATATTTTTGGTCAACGTGACCCTGGAAAAACCCCTTACAACTCTTGGGGAAAACCAGTTTGAGAGCTCTTCTTTATTTATGGAAAATGCCTTTTTACAGTGAAAAATTTCAACGAAAATCAACAAAAATCAGCAAACAAATTTCCAACTTATCTCGATTTCTGAGCCTCACAGCCCACTGGAAATTTCCAAACAGCAACACAATGCTGCACGGCAACTGTACGGACGATATGGAAGACCGTACGGACAATACGGATGGTTGTACGGATGGTACAGACAAGATGTACGGACGATACAGACAGGCTGTACAGACCTCGATTTTTTTGCAGAAAATCAGTTGCCTCGATTTCTGTGCAAAAACAAATCAGCCTTTTATTGCTGGTTCTTTCAGCTGTATTGATTTGCTGAAGAGCTGCCTTGGAATAAGTGCCAAGCTGCTGCCTCCTTCTCCTTCATGTCCAGAAATTTCCCTTGCTCTCTTGCTCTCCTTCTCCCAATCTGCTCATGAAAGAATGAATGATCTTTTTCTCCTTTTCCTCCTTTAACCCAACCATAAATGACTTTTGGGTGATCCCTAAATCCAATGGCTGAGATAGATTTAGATCAATGGCTGAGATTAAATGCACATTTAAATCTCACTTTCTATTTTTTAATTCACCCCACTTTAATAAAGACCCACTTAGTCATTTATTTCCAAAGTCACTTTTCCTTTCTAATTTTCATTGACTTTATAAAAGTCACTTTAAAATTAGACTTAGTAACTTTATCACTTAAAGTCACTTTTAAATTAGATTTTAACTTTATAAAAATTATAAAGTCACTTTAGGAGAAAAATTAAAATCTTTTGGACTCTTTTCCCCAGGCCAAAGATCAAAGCCTAAGGGAACCAACTCAAGTGGTACCCCATAGGATACTGATTTAATACCATGATATAGGTTTGATCATTGAACATTTTTTTCCCTTTGTAATGCTTGGATATAATTGATTTTTAATTTTTGACACATGTCTTTTTCACTTTATAACAACTATGTTTAAATTACCTTTGACCTCTCCTAAGACACTCTTCTATCTATAGTTGGGTTGGTGACATACTAAAATATTGTTTCTCTTAGGATCACTATGGGGTCTTCTAACCAAGATATTCTATAGCTTAATTATAGTCATTAGTGGATCTAGGTAGGCTTAGATTTTGCTTATTTTCCTTATAGAATTAACACAACATCTATGTATTAATGTATTTTTCCAAGGTTGTTCCAAGGTTTGTTATGTAAATAAATGTTATGACAAAACATTATGGGGTTTCACCCCTCCTCCTTTGACCTTTATTATAAGGCTCTTTCCCAAATTTAATTTATATACTCTATCAATAACATATGAAATACATTTATTACGCTCTATGGTTTGATTCTTCATATTCTATACAATTTGATGTATTTTATAATTTAAGGATATGTCTATATTTTTCCTTTCTCCACACGTGAAGTGTCATATATATTTAGCACATGGACTATCCTTGTTTACATTGATCAATTCTTTTCATTTCCGAAGAGGACCTCCACCTTCCTTCACATAGCTCCGCTTGGCAAGGCGTGAACTTATGTATCAATGGTTAAGATTGTGTTTGGTTTAATCAACAATATTCATCGTTAGGGTTATGTTTTAGTCGTAATGACCTTCCCTCTACCAGTTCACTTAGTCATTCTCATTAGGTCTTACGATAGAGCGTCATAACTTTGCTTTATGACCGGTTCTTAGTCTGCCACACACTACTAATTACCAAACAACTGTGACCTATTTCTTTTTCCAACCTTCATCCATTATTTCTTTGATGAGAATGCTATGCAGCTCCATACAACCGAATGGGTAAGTAACAAAACTTATAGAACTTTATGGTTTGCTTATATAACCACATTTCTTCTATTGATTTCTTGTATTGTTAATTTGACTAGTCATTTTCCCTTCTTGGAATTGCAGATTTCGTAGGGAGTACTTTCCTAATGAAGCTGAACCTCTTCTTAGTCTCTATCACTGACAAGAAGACCCCATTAGTTGGCTCATGGTTGTTTAAACTTGTTACATATATGATTTCTTTGTCCCCTTTCTCCCTAGGTAGAATCTTATATTTTATTTTCTTGCATACAATGTCTTTTAGTTTGTTAAGCAAACAAGGGTTTGTTTTAATCTTGTTTTTTTTCTTATAGTGTATAGGTCCATTGTAGAGATACATAGTTATTTGTGGCCTCTTCTCGACAGGGGTTCACTCTCAGAGAAGGGCCCGATCTCGATAGGTAAGATCTATGTTTTTCTTTTCTTTGAAAGGAGGAAGAAATCCCCTTAGTGTATTTCCTGCACTCCTTGTTTATTTCTTGTTCAATTTATGGGCTAGGGTTTAAACGTGAAATCCCAGACAAAATATTATTGTTTTGGTTAGATTTTGGCGTATATGTTTTTTCCATGGACGTATATCTAAACACTATGTGGTGGCTAAATTTATATATAGATATTTTATTCATTGCCCAGGGTTTTAACCCTATTCATGTTTTTTAACTTAGTATTCCTTTACAAATATTTTTAACATAATCTACATTTGTTATAGGTAGATATTTTGGAACTTTTCAGACATGTTCTTATCTCGAGTTATTCTACTCCTAATTTTTCTCTTATTTCCTCTTTAACAATATTAAATTTAATAAGCCATGATTCATATTTATATTGTCAGGAATTCTTAAGTATACAAACTCGTGGTGAATTGTAGTCAATTATTTTTACTCAATTTGGAACCCTTCCAATCCCTGAATGAATTCAACTTCTTCTCTTACAGCTCGAATGCGCCTGCACTCCCTGGTTTTTTCTTTTATGTATTTGATTCACTAATTAGAGAATGAGATATCAAAGTTTCTACTATAACTTGGATATCATGGAAGTTGTTCATAATTTTTCCTTGATGGTCAATTTTATGATAAAGGAAATTCTACCCTGAAATTGTAATAATAAAATGACCAAGGATGGAAATCTTTAGTCTTTGTATACTGTTATGTTTTAAAATAGGAAATAGGTCCCAATTGACCATTTTAGTTAACACCAGTTTACTTATAACATTGTATGTTGGGATTTTAATTGACATCTCAAAGGAATTATGGGCCTTTACTTCTATATAAATTGTAATCTCTTTGTCTTTCTTATGCTATATTAGAAACTTACAATATGTATTCTTAATATTTTTTTCAATGTTTGCATGCATTGATAAAGTTTTAGGATAGATGTTATCAACTATTTCACCCGCTGATGGGTTACCTTCTCTTTCTTTTAGAACTATAGAGGTCGATTACTATCCTTCTTTTTCTTACTTACTTTATTGGAAAGGGCTTTCTTAAGTTTCTCATCTATAACTTATCATTCTCTAAAGTTCTATTCAGAGAATTTTGTATATCCATACATTTCCCAATATATTAGGCTAGTTCAGCCTCAATATTTGTAATTATTGGTTTTAGATTATAAGCATGTTTTATCTATAATTTTACACAAGGGAGAGATGCTTCCAATGTACCCTTTTTTTCCAAAGGAAAAATCAAACTTTCTATTAAGGCAATAAAAATTTACATTTGTAGATGCAATTAAGCATTAAAAATACTGTATGTCCATTAGCAAAACATATTGTAATCCATCTCTAGGTTGATCGTAGAGTTTTAAAACTACTCAAACCCAAAATATCAAAAAGAGCTAGAACTAGATCTTGAGCCTCTCCATTAGTGAGGAAAACGACCCTTTGGTAACTAGACATTGTTCAAAATATACAAAAATCCAAATCATGTAACATCATGTAGAGTTTGTGTCATTTGTAAATCAACAGTATCAAAACATTGGCATAACTGAAAACAAAAAAAATCTTTGAAGAACATCCCATTCCATCAAGAGATATAAGATTGTTGATTCAACACACATATCCTGTCTTCATCAACTTCTGTTATGCGCCATGAGCGCATATCTTGTTGCAGATCGTCCTTAGAAAGGAGGTCTTCTTGAGTATTCCACTCCCTGTAAATGTGACAGACACTTATGAAGTCAAAACGTTGTTTCAAATGTAATATTTCTTCAAGTAATGGAATCAAAATATATTTTTGACATCTTTGTTCTCTGTTAAACCATTTAATAACATTATGTGAATCCCCAAACGTTTGTATCGATTCCTTCCTCATGTGAATAATCTAACATAGTAAAATTTTAAGAGATTGTAGTTCAACAAAATTATTTGATCCCGGACCAAGGCCCACTGAAGCTTTTTTGAATTTTTTGATCGTTTTCATAAATGACAAGACTCGAGCCACAATTGCCCTGTGGATTGGATGAGCCATCAAAGTAAACCCTTGGAATGTCACCTCTGATCTGTTCTTCTCTTATAATTCGAGGCATCTTGACAGGGTTTGGCAGAGGTAAAAGAGCATAAATTGAGGCACTTTCTACAACAATAGGAGAATGAGAAGGGACCAAATCCTGAAAAATGCTTTTGTTTTGGGCCAGCCAAATGCTCCATGAAATTATTAGAGGGATATTTTTCATATTTTCCAACAGGACGTCCTTCCACCATCTATCTCGAGCGTCGCTTATATTTTCCCCATTCCAAGTTTGGGTTTTCCCCAAGAGTCTCCTTGTTTGTTCCCATGTCTTAATATTGAAAGGACACTTTAGAAAGAGGTGTTGGGCTGATTATTCCTCACTTTTGCATAGAGTGCACCATCCTGGGCCCATTTTATTTCTCTTATGAAGGTTGTCTCATGTAGGGAATTTTTTTCTTAGGATGCACCAAAAGAAGAGTCTTGATTTTGCAAGACTTTTTAGTTTCCAGAGCGGTTTTCACCACCAATCCTGTACTCCCCAAGCCCTTCTTAGCATAAGGTAGCTGTAGCCAAAATTTGAAGGGTATTTTCCTGTAGGAGCATGTATCCATCTAAGCACATCCGACCGTTCCCTTAACCTAACATTTGTTCTCTGGAGTTCTCTTATATAATTATGCCATTCCTCTACCCATTGGGGTTCCATCTACGCACCCTCCACTAATTTCTATCCGTGATGCCATATTGTCGACAAATATTCCCTTACAATATCATGTAAAAAATATAAACCCTAGGAATGTAAGAAATTTATAACCTCCCTTGAGAGGGTATAACCTTTATTGCATCCCACCCATGGTCTATTCCTATTCTGAGCTTCTCCCCATTGCCAATGTGCCAAGTCAATCTGTCTTCTATAATACTGAAAGAGTCCAAGGTTGCCTTCCATACCACTGAATCATGAAGAGACTTCTTATCTGGACATCACAACCACTCATCCATAGGAACTTCTTGATAAACATCGTCCACAGGTTCTCCATTGTTATTAGTCTCCACCTCGATTTTGTTGTTAGTGAGGATGCGAACATTGATAGGTCTTTTATACCCCACCCACCCCAATCATTTGGTCTAGAAACTTTGTCCCAGGCTACCCATGGCAACATTGAATCCTCCTTTGTTCTAGCCCACAAGAACAAACTACACACTTTCCTGATTTGTGAAAGTATTCCTTTTGGAACCCATGTCAGCACAATCCAGTATACATGAATTGCAACAAGGACTGACTTGATAAAAAACCATTCTTCCCTCTCTTGACAACCATTTATAGCTCCAATGTTTTATACGGTTTTTGATTTTTTCCAGGAGCCAATACCGATCTTGTTTCTTTTAAGACTCTACTTTTAGATAGAAACCCAGGTACTTGAAACTATCCTTCATCGACTTAGATTCAAATGGGAGGGACGAGGTAACACTAGTAATTTCAATCCCTGAGAGAACTTCCAGAATTAGAGATGATTTTTGAGTATTAATACACATTCCTGTTGCTTCTAGGAATAGGTCGAGTGCATCTTTTATATGTTGAATGACACTTCTGCTTCCATCACTGAATAACAATATATCGTCAGCAAACAACAAATGAATGATATAAAAATTTATAGTAACTTGAATACCTTCTAGGTCTCCTCTTCTGTTCTCATCCAGTATCAGCTGACTGAGACCTTCTGCCGCTAGTAAGAAAAGAAGTGGATATAGTGAGCATCCTTGTCTTAGGGCTCTCTGGATATGAAAGAAAGAGGAATCTGCCTCGTTGATTAGGACAATGAAAATGACATTTGATATACATCCCATCAACCAGTTTATAAAGTCAATACTAAACCCTATATGGGTCATTAACATACGAATATAGAGCTAATTGATTCTCTCATATGATTTAGATAGATCAATTTTTACAATCACCCATTTTTTCCTACTTTTCTTGATACTGTGTAGTGTCTCCCGGGCCACCTCGATTGCTTTATGAATTTTCCTTCCATCTAGGAACCCAAATTGTTCCTTAGGTATGTTTCTTGATAGGATAGGTTTCAGATGGACTACAATAACTTTAGCTATAATTTTATAAATTTAATTGCAAAGAGAGATAGGCCTAAATTCCTCAAAAGATAAGAGGTCGTTTGTTTTAGGAATTAAGGCCAGAAAATTAGAGTTGAAAGGTTCATAAACCGCTCCATTTTCCCAGGATTCCTTCACCACCCCAGTAAGTTCATCCCTAATAAGGTCAAAGAAGTGCTGGAAGAATTCCACCGTCCAACCGTCAGGACCTGGGTTCTTGTCTCTCTGCATATTTTTAAAAACCCCTTCCACCCCCCCTTGACATAGGTGCCATAAGCATATCGTTTTCTTCCTCCTCCACATATCGAGGAAAGAGTTGGGCAACCCGAATCACCTCTGAAATTGATACCACATCTAGAGATTTAAATAAGTTTTTAAAGTGGTTCCTTCCCATATAGGCTAGGTTAGCAAAATATTTTTCTATGCCCCCTTCTGTCGTTTTCAGCCCCCATATTGTGTTTGAGTTTTTCCTTCCTTTAGGATAATTTTGTAAAAAAAATGAATTTTCATCCCCTGGTGCTAGCCAAACTACTCTACTTTTTAGCCTCCATTGTTCTTCCATATAATTTATGATTTTCCTTCTATTAGTCTACAATTGTTTTATCTTCTACCTCTTTTCTTCCGTCTTGTATCCATCAATTTCCATAATTTCCAACAGGTTTAGTTCCTCCCCTATCTTTCTTATTTTAGATTCCTCCATAATCGTTTTTGGATTTTGCCCACTCTATCTTTTTTTCCACTGGAAAAATCAGTAACTTTCATTATAGTTTTGAAAATTACATAAGTAGATGCCCATGGCATTACTGTATCGGTAAATCCTGTAATAACAGGCAACATAACAAAAGAAAATAACACTGAATAGCAAGTGAATAAATCCTGTAAGAACAGGTTCAACAGAATAACAGAAAGAGGAAAAAATAAAAAATGTTCCAGCAAGCTTATTCTTTTCTTCCTTTCTTCTTCTCTACCCGGCGCCATCCTCCCGAATCGACTGTGGGTGTAGTTGTAGCCAGCTGGTTTTCCATGGTGTTCATTTGTTGTTCTTTGTCTGATTCTGAGCCCTCCGAGCTATGGGTTCTCTTTATGCCACTAACTTCCATTTGCAACTCTTGATGTAGATCTGTAATAATCAGCCCCGAATGAGTAGAAAGGTTTTTTGCTTCCTGAGATTGTTTCTGTCCCTTTTGTGGTTCTGGTTCCATGTGGTTCTCTGGTGGGTCCTCCTTGATGTCCTCTTCTTCCAATGGCTCTGTGTGTTGCCAACCTTTGGGTTTTTGTTTTTGTTTCTTAATATTCCTAGAGTCCTTTTGAGCTGATGGACATCCATTTTGGAGATGCCCAGTCTGCAAACAGTTCCTGCATCGGAATGCTGTGTTTTCGTAGTCGAGCTGTTGTTTCCATTGGGTATTGTTGAATTTTAGCGTGATGTGGTCTGGTAGCCCCTGACTCAGATCCACTTCTACACATATTCTGGCGAATGTGAAGATACCCCTGGCTGCTCTGTCTTCATCCTTTTTTAGGAATTTCCCTAGAGAATTCCCAATGGCGATTAGCACTTTATGATGCCAGAAGTGCAATGGGAGCCCGTGAAGCCTCACCCATACAGGCATGGTTGAGACTATCATTGTATTAGCATCAAATCCCGGGAACCAGGGGGTAGTAAAGAGGCCAGCATTGCCCCAGAACCATGGCCCCTGTTTGATAATACTGTCTCTTTCTTGTTCTGTATCAAACCTAACTATGAAAAACCCCTTAGGGCAGAGGTAAATTTCGCAGTTTGGTGACCATGTTGTGTAGATCCATTGATGCAGGGCATCTGATTTTGGCCAAAATCCATTGAATCTGCATATGACTGCAGTATTTGATAAATCAGTATATAGGTTAATTACCTCTGGTATAGATACCTGTAGAGTTGGTGATTCTGGTTTTTGCTCGACGATGTAGGGTCCTGGCAGTTCTGAAGCTGGTGCTGCTTTGCTTCCCCTTTTTTCTTCCTTTCCTTTTACTACGTCCCGAAAGGATCCTGTGTTTTTAGAGCTGGTTCCAGGGCTTCCGCCACGCAGTCGGAGGGTTAGATTTATGGTTGAATCATTAGCTATACCATAATGCTGCAGGGTTTTGTTGTCTTGCAGATCGAAACCTGAATAAATGAGGTTTTGTAAGCGTTCTGGTATTCCATGGCGGCCCTGTATTCCTTTTTTAACTCCTGGATGCTTGTTGCCTTCCTGAGTCGCATGCAGTAGTGCTTTCCTTCAAGCGATTTGACGAAGATCTGAATCAGATCTGCATTTGTATGGGATAGATCGGTGCTGTGGAACCTTTGTTGTGCCAGATCTATACCTTTGCACAGTGGATCGCTCCTGTGTTCTTTATCTTGGAGCATGTTCTGAGCATGATGGGTATGCTGATCTGATCGGAGGCAAGTTGTCCTGGGATCGCCCCAGATCAGGTTACCCTTACCCTGTTTGGCACCGTCACATATGGCCATCTCCATTGATACAGATTGCCAAGGGTATTGTTAGAGGGAACCCAGATCTGTCCTGGGTGATGCATCCTGTACCAAAAATCGGATATAAAATTCCATTCTCTGATTATATTGTTCCAGATCTTGAGTCTGCTTACTGATGGGAGATCCGGACCAAGTCCGAGTGGAGAGGCCATACCCCGCACATCCGATTGGTGTAAGAAACCCAGAACAATGATGAAACGCACCCAGTTCCTTTATGAAAGAGACAACTAGTGCCGAGAAAGGGTAGTTAAAATCCTGTTTTTGCTTGCACTGTTCCAGATCTTTTTGCTGTTTTCCGTTTTCAGTTCTGGGTCTAATCCAAAGGGCGAGATCCTGTGCGGCACGTCCCTCGACCAGGCATCCCTTCGGATTGGCGCATTGCTAGTCTCTTTGGCCTGCGGCGGCAACCTGTTCTTCGAAAACCCTAGCTGCCTGAGAAATCGCCATCGTACTTCGCCTCTCTTCACATCCTCCGATTTTGCCCACTCTATCATTTTCTTCTTCATTCTCTTTAAATTTTCCATGAAAGAGTGGGCTAGCGACAACCCTTGTTCACTGACCAAAGGCCTCAAAGTAGATTTTACTATATTTTTGTATGAAGTCTCTTTGATCCAAGCTAGATTGAATTTCAAGGGAGACCCTGGCTTTTGATTTGGTCCTTTCATTTCCAGTAGGATATGCAGGTGATCTGAGTCCCATCCTACTATCACCCAATGTCTGAAGCAAGGAATCCTAGAAGCCATTTCCTCTTTTAGGAGATCAGTCTAATCTCTTAGCTATCCTGGCCTCCCCCACTCATCTATTCCTCCAAATAGGTCTGGATTTTAGCAGGTTTATATCAATGAGCTTGCTATAGTGAATATTGTTCAAAAGGAAATCAACCAAGGGATCATCTTGGGCTATAGGACCCAAGTCTCTGACAAACCCAATGAAAAGTTCAGATCCCCCCACCACTAGGTTCAGGTTATTCATAAATGATTTGGAAAATAGGTTATTCTAGAATAAAACCCTATCTTGACACGACCTATATATATTTAAAAGTAACATATTAGAGTAGAGATCCTACGAAAAGACGCCAACACCAACACCAGATCCTATCCCCAAGAGTTTAGTAACTTCACACAGTAGTTTTTTACTCGCAGAGCCAAACCCCCAAATCTTCCTTTGGCATCCACAGTAAAAAATGTCCATCCCGGTAACATTTTATTAAGATATAGTTTTACTTCATCTCCAGCTCTGAGCGTTTCTTGGAGCATAATAACATCCAAATATTAATTAAGGAACATAGTTTGATACCCCTAGCAACTATGGGCTGCCTTGCCTCTCCAGGATTTTGGGTATGTTCCCCGACCTCCTGGTGCACCGAACCTTAGTTCCCTTCTTCTACTAACACCATCGGATTGGGCTCGTAACTACCTCCTCTTATTTTTTCTTTGAAATCCACTAATACTTTGGCTATGCCTTCATGATGGGCCTTGAAAACCTGGAGTGATGCTGCTTCCGCCAATTCCTCTGGGGTGTAGTTTTCATGGAAATTGAGGGATTCTCAAGTCTTCTGGTTCAAAGGGATATTTCATGTAAGATTACTATCTAAACTTTTCCTCCTAACAACTTCCAGATGTCCCAAATCTCTACCAAGCATGAATTTAACCCCTCATTTCCCCTAAAGCTGCTACTGATAACAATATCTTCCAGCCCTCTAGAGAACAAACCTGAAGCATGAAAATAACCAATGTTTTTTGAGCGTAATTAGTTTTCCACCATCCAATCCGATGCACCTCCAGTTGAAAGCGTTGTTGTCTCCTGACTCTCATGGAATTCCTTGTTAGGACCCCAAACCCCCTCCTTTGTATGACAATGCATACCATCTTCCAAAAACCCTAATCCTCCATCCTGGCACCAGTCAACCACCGAGCCTCTCTGCCTCCCTGCTGGCGACCTACCTAGATGAATGGCCTTTGCTAAATTCTGTTGTGTAAGCTCCAACCCCCAAACTGACAGAATATCCTCCTGTTCAGGCTCCAAATCGTCACACTCCCAGTGGTTGACCATTCCTCCTGTTCCTGACTGTAGGATAAAAACTCCACCGTGAAAAATTGTTGTTTAACTTCGACGGGCGTGTGCAACTGAGAGAGGAACACGAGAGAAATAGTAATAGAAAAGTGTAAACCCTCCCTTGAAACAACCCTAACCTATATCACCGATCCCCATCCGTATCATTCCCTAGGCCACCTTCAATGTTGACAGGTGCATCCCATGCACTGGCCTGGTACCGCTACCTACCGCTAAGCGTACAACCCTCCCTCTCCTTATTAACTCATTCCAAATCGTAAACATTGGGACTATGTTGCTTGCAACCTTTGTTTCCACAGACCAAAAGATGTGTGGATGAGTACGTTCAATAAATTTTCCAGCTGCCTTACAATTTGTTGCATTATCTGTGATAACTTGAACCACATTATTAGGATCAACATCTCTAATTGATTTCAATAAGATATTTTCAATGTTTTGGGAAGTTGGACTGATGGAGGAGGAGCCACGACATGTAATAAATACTGCACCACTAACAGATACACCAAGAAAATTGATCAAATGTTGGTTTCTAATATTTGTCCACCCATCTGATACAATGGATACCCCAAAATCCACCCACTCATTTGTAAAACGTGTCAAAGCTCTTTGAACCTTTGTTTTTCTATTTCTAATAACACTGTTTTAGATTTCTCATAGTTGGGGGCATTATATCCTTTTGGGGCTTCATTGATGACCTTTACCATTTCATGCCAATGCGGAGAGTGAAGCATATTGAATGGTACACCACAAGTACAAATAAATCATACCATCTTTCCATCCACATCATCCCTCCAAGCAACATTAAGGAAGTCCCCTATTATTCTTTTACCTCCATAGCTTGTAGAAGTACCATGAGGAGATGAGCTACCAAATCTAAAGGTTGCACTTGATTCAGATTGACATTTTTTTTTCTCATTTTTTTGTTGTGCAACCTCCTCTAGTTGGATGTATTTTCTTCTTTGTTCAGCTGAAATGTTTTGGAAAATTTGTATCCCCAAAATACCCTTTTTATCATAACTTTCCATCACCCCACAAATATGCCTCCTCACACGGGTATATTAACCACTAAATTGTTTTCGTCCATGACAACCATGAGGGCACAATTTTTTTTATCTTCCACCACCTTTTCCTTCTCCAAGTTTGGTCACATCGTTCCACAAGGGTGTCAATGTGGATTTCCCCTCTAGTGTTCTAGTGTTCCCCTCAGGTTCATCCCCTTCCTCCTTTTCATACATTGGGTCACTCATATGGGGACCACTATCCTCTTGTTCTTATTCCCTTCTATTCCTACTCCCCCTTGCCATCATGGAAGCCAAAAGTGGAATGATACATAGAAACCAAAAGAACACCATCTTGGAACATGAATATAGGAGGTGGAGGACCTGCAATTAAATGATCAAGAAGAAAGAATGGGAAAGAGTAGGAGAGGGAGGAGAAAAATACAAAAAAAAATGAAAAAAAATGAGGGAGTTTGGGGTTTTCACTTATCTCTTTAGCTCTTGTAGATGGAACCCCTTCTTTTCTCCTCGAAGCTCCTCCTCCTTCCCCTAGCTCCTCCTTCTTCACTCCTCCAAGCTCTCCTTAAGTCTCTCCTCTCTTTCTTATCTCTTCTCCTCTCTTTTACTCTCTTCTCCAAGCTCTCAAAAAATACAAGTGAGCAAATAAGAGGTGAAAGAGAATTTTAATCCATTCATTCCCTTCCCTAATCCAACTTAGAACCACCCCCAACCACTAAAAATTAAAATAAAAAAATAAAATAAATGAATAAATTAATTTTTGTGGGGCCGCACGGTTGAACCGGTCAGTTGCCCATGGAGTCAGTCGTGATGCATATGGATTCGGCCCCAAAACACAACATTATCAATTGCCCAAAATGCGTTCTGGAAATTCTGAAATGCAGATTAGGCCAGATGGTTCCCACAGGGAAGGAAGTGTCTTTTCTAGCTCGATCTGTGTTTTGGAATTTCTGGGACGCGTTTTGAGCGGCAAATCACCCATGGATTTGTACATGTCGCATTTCAGGGTTTTGATCGTTGGGGGGGGGGGTGTTTCGTGCGACATTGCACTAAGGTAATAAAGGTGACCTCAATGGAAAGATTTGAAGACCTTTTGCAAAGAAAAACCCCCCTTCAAATTAGAGGTTTGTTAAGTACAACACAAGGTACGTAATTAACTATAAGTTTTGCTGCAAGATCTTTTACATACAAAAAGGTATGATTATCCTCATTTGAAATTTGCTTTATATTACTAACATTGTTATGTATAGGGTTTTGAATCATAAATATTCTTGTTAGGGTGATTCATCACTATATTGAATCAATCGTCATTATATTATCATTCTTGTGGAACCCTAAGAAGGTTCATTGTAAAACTCTAACCTAAGGGTATGTCAACATTTATGAAATCATAGTCTACTTAGGGTTGTTGATGAAGTTTAGAATTCCTATTCTTTAATAATTAGGGTTTTGGTATTGTAATGAAAAAATCCTAGTATTTTAGGATTTGTTGTTATAGCCCTTGTTTTTTTTTTTTAATACGGTTGGTTACTAGGATTCTATTCCAAAAAATAAAAGCGGAGGCAAGCCCCCATTACATCAATGCCAAATGAAGAGGGACAACCAAGAAGAAAACCAATGGGAAAGCATTCCCTATCTTCCAAGCCCTTCCATTTTTTATTCTGAAAGTACCGATTGCACTATCCTTATAAATACCTATGAACTAATCCAACAGGAGTATACATTTATGTAACATAATAGACTATTGGAGGAAGAGCTTTGCAGATAGAAGAAGGACATAAATGAGGAGAATAATTTTTTGTTGACTGAAGATTCATAATGAGACAAAAGGATATTCTTACTACTTTGATAGTTAGATTTCTCTTTAGTTTGGTTAACTAGTAAACTCTTCAAATAGTTGGTCGTTTCTTCCATATGCTTGCATTTGTGCTTCAGTTCTACAATTTCCTTCCTCTACTCTTCTAGCTATCTCTTCAGGAATGAGTTCTCAGATTTTGCTTCAAATTTATAGTCCTTTATCATTTCTCTTATATGATCGATCATGAATTTATTGGCTTTGCAGACAACGCGACTCTTGCACTTAGAAAAGTTTTCCATAGGATTCCATTCCATTTTTCCTAAGGGATGAAGGTGATCTTTCTAGTAGGGAGGAGAATAGATTCTGGTTCCCCGCAAGACAGGCCACCAATAATTCAAAACCAAGAGTTGAGAATGGAGATGAGCCACTAGAGAAGTGGTAAAGGAAGAAGTACGGGCCACTAGGAGAACGTGAGTAGAGGTACAGGCCTCCTGAGTTGCACAACAAGGAGAGGTCGAAACCACTAAAGTTGTGCAAAGGGGAGAAATGAAAACCACCAGACCAATGCAAAGGGGAGGGGTAAGATAAAGATAGAGAGGAAAAACACGGCCAAAGGAGCACAAAGATAGATATAGGGGGAATAAGAGCTTCTTCTGTGACTAGGTGGAGAGATAAGGAGAGTAAAGGCAATAGAGTGAGAGACGAGAAGGAATTCGATCCAATAAGCCAAGAGTCAAATCAGGGAAAGAGGCCACTAGAGCTACACGAAGGGGAGAAGCATGAATCACGAGAGCTGTGCGAGGGGGAGAAGAGGTAGAAACCGCCAGCTCAACATGAAGGGGAGAAACCTATACCACCAGAGGTGCACGAAAGGAAGGGGCCAAACTAAAGCAGAGAGGATAATCTTGACCACCCAACGGGTGCAAAGACAGATGTGGGGAATTTGAAACCTGTATCTAGCACTCGACAAAACTAAGCCTGGGGACAAGAGAAAGGTGAAGAGAAAGAGCAGTGAAGAGATGGGAACAAGTGCTGAGAGAGGAAGATTATATAGTTGCGCAGAGGTCCTCTGCATGATAGATAAATTGTTCATTTCACAGGGAGACTGCATGGATGAGACTCACTTGATTGACAAAGTCTGACAATGCTATCTGTACATTGTGATTTTCCTAATTCTATGAAGCTTCTGAGTTATAGATTTTTGTATTGAGGCGACTGATGCCCACATTGATGTCCTTGGTTTGAGTGCAATTCTCTCCGCTTGACAACTTGAAGTCCTACGGGATGGATTTTTAAGCAGTTTCATTATCAACTTTGGATTCTCCCATAGGACAATTGACTGCCAAATTGGCTAGAATATCAGCTGTACCTTTATTTTGTCTTAGGATATGATTGAAGGTGACTTCTCCAAGATACTGAGGATTTTTTTCCACCCTTTTGATTATTTGGCTCAGAATCTGGTTCTTGAGGCTTCTTCTCTCCACCATTGATTGAATAATTATTTCTGAATCCCCCATTATGACTAGGTTTTTCATACCTCGTTGCCTTAATATTTCCGATCCCAAGAGGAGGTTGCATGATTCTGCCTTGTTTTTGGATAATTCTCCTAATCCCCATTCATAGTAATGACACCTCTAGCTCCAGCCTTACCTGGATTAGACTTAGAAGCTCCATCAAACAATAAGCACGGCCTATTTAATTTCTCCACCCATGCTTTAAATTCCTCTTTTTTGATTCTGATTTTCCAACTCTGAGTGCTAATAGAAGATTTGCTATTGGTTGATTTTCTTGTGTTTTATTTTTGCTACTTGCTCATCGCAAATTCTATCCAGATTCTTTCCTCATGTTGCATATGTTTTATATCTATAGCTTTATCTCCTTTGGAATTGATGAACTCGGATATCATGCTCCAAGTTTTAGCTAGCACTGTTATGTTGCCTGGAATGCGATTTTTGAAGATCCTTTGGTTTCTTGGTAACCGGATTTGCCAGCACATAAATGAGGGCAAGCTCAACCAATATCTTTTGATTGTTTCTTTGATTTTTAAAGTATAAGGACACTTTTTTTTTCCAATTTTTTAGGAGTGATTGTAGAGGCAGTGAGTGCTGAATACTTAACCTAGAGGTCTCACGAGCTCTTGCCAACAAACTTGAGCAAAGGGACATCCCACGAAGAGGTGTTAGATGTTTTCTTCACTTTTCTGACACATTGCACAACGTGAAGGGCCTTCATAACCTTTCTTTTTAAGGTTTTCAGTTGTAAGGATCTTGCCTTTGAGTAGTGTCCCATGAATACCTTGATTTTTTTGCAGGGATTCTATTTTCCATGCCTCCCTCTTGTGATCCCAATCACTATTTTCTTGCTGATGTAGGGGGGCATATCTAGATTTGACTAGAAAAACTCCCCCCTTTGAGACCAAGGTCAAAGGGGCAACCCCTTTAAGATGAGAGATTAGAGATCTCCAATGATGGACAAGGCCTTGGGGGAGATTGTGGACTCTCCAGTCTTCCCAATCTCCATCTCTCCAAATAGAGATGTCTTCCAGCATAATGATGCCTTTTGAATTCATCCACCTTCTTGGGTCTTGAAGACTTTCTTGGAAAGCTATAGGTTGATTTCCCATTATTCTGTCATTCCAGATTTTGATGAGTCTACCATTCCCAGGGATCTTAGAGGAGTTTTCTTTGATTAGGGGAAGGGTATTTTTAATAAAACTCCAGATCTACGAACACAGCCTTATAGGAAAACCTTTTTCTAATAATAGGATTCTATTATGGTTCATATATTTTGATTCCAATATTTGCTTCCACTAGCAATTCTCTCCAGTTATAAATCTCCAAGTGATTTTTTCCCCTAGTGCCAGATTCACTATCCTAGGAAGTCTTATTTCCAAGCTGCCTTTCTCATAGGGTTGCGTTACTTCACCCCATTTCACTAGACTATGATTCTTTGTTTCTATTTTACCTCCTTTCCATAGGAACCCCCTAATTACTAGCTCAATTTGTTTGTGTATAATTACCGGAGCTAGCATTGCTATGTATTGATAAGTTGGGAGCGCTGTGAGTAATGCTTTGATTAAGATCACTCTTCCTACCATGTTTAGCTAGTTCATTCCCCAATTTTGAACTTTTTTTCATTTTTTCTATGTACTTATTCCATATATTAGTCTTCAAATTGTCTTTGGAGATAGGGAGGAGTAGATAATGAAAGTGGCTCCATTTTTCTTGTAAGGGAATTTCCAAAATTTCTGAGATTTTTTGTAGATCACACAAAGGAGATTTCCATCCAAAGATTCTACATTTTTGATTGTTTAGAAGTCCACCAGAGATTTCCATAAAATTGTTCAACACCTTTTTAATTCTTCTTGCCATTATACAGGAGGCCCCTCCCATGACCAAGGTGTCATCTATGAATAGAGAATGATTTATGATTTTTATTGTAGGAGATATTGAGAGACTTGTGATAGACCGCTCTTGTTTGCATTTCTCAAGGTTTCGGATTAGAGAGTCCTCTATTATAATATCTAGGAAAGGAGAGAGGGGGCAGCCCTAGCGAAGCCCTCTTGAACTTTGGAAATATTCTCTTGGTCTTCCATTGATCAATGGAGAAATCTAGGGGCCTACTATACACGCCTTAATTATATCTATTGCCTTTTTGAGAAGCAAAATCGCTAAAGGACCACCACAAGGAAGTCCAGATTGACCCTATCAAAGGAATTTTCCGTATCAAGATTTATAATCATACCTTTTTCCGTTTTAAGAAGGATAGAGTGCAAATATTCTTGGACAATTCTTCATACTCACTATTTGTTGCTAAGGATGATAACATATTTTTGTAATTTATGAATGCCTCCTTTATTTCCTCTTGTACTCTCACTTCTTTTCCCTCATTATGCATAATTCTATCAATATGGTTTTGCATTCTCCTGATCCTGGTAGTATTATGGAAGAAGGTTGTATTCTTATCACCTGCTTTAAGCCATAAGATTATGTACTTTAGTCTCCACTCTTCTTCTCGCACTCTGGTTTTCCTACACAATTTCCAATACACTTGTTTTTCTTGCCATAGACTCTCCCGTGTTTCCGCTTGCTTCTCTTTTTCGACTTGGATTCTCTCTATTTTTATATTAATTATTGATTTTTTTTTGTTTCTATTTGTTTGCTCCTTGCCCACTGTTTCAGCTCTTTCCTCAATGATTTGAGTTTATTTTCCCAGACATAATTAGGAGAGCCAATGATTTGATTTTCCCAAACATCTCCAATAATTTTTTTAACTTCTTCATCATCGCTCCAAATGGAATTGAATCTCAAAGGATAGGTCAAAGTTCTCTAATAACCCAAGTGAGAGTGCCAACGGTTTGTGATCCGATGCTATGTTATGAATGATTTTGGACTTTATTTCACTAAAGGAGGTGGCTATTGTGTCTTGGATTAGGAATCTGTCCAACTTTTGCTTTATATTATTTTCGCCAATTCTTTTGTTACTCCATGTATACTTCCCATTGCTAGGAGGTGTGCCCACTAATCTGTAGTTTTGCATGATAGATTCTACCATTTCCCTTGACGGATCAACAATATATTTCCCACCAAACTTCTCCTTTGGATTCAGAACCAAAATAAGATCCCCTCCTATTATTATGCCTATGTTTGGGACCTGTAATAGATGAATTTTTAAGGTGTTCCAACGGACTTCCTTATCCCTGTAGTGATTTAGGGCATAAATGTTAACAATGCAGTATATATCCTTTGCCTTTTTGTTTTTAAGTTCTATTTTCATCCAATGTAGATATCTGAATCAACTCTCACTTCTCTGTTTTCCATAATGTACAAATCCCTCTTGAAGCTCCTATTACTGGGATTGTCGTTCCTTGGTAGTTTCATTTTTTGAATCATTGTTTCCATTTCCTTTTCATTTATCTTTGTCTCCTAGATCATAAAAATATCAGGCTTTTCTGACGCTATTAAGTCTTTCATTTCCTTGATTTTTGGCATGCTTCCCATTCCTCTACAGTTCCAGGAGAATATATTCATTATCACTTGGAGTTGAGGGTAGAGGGACTTTTCCCTTTGATGGGTTGAGCGAGTTTCTCCTTTTTTTTTTTCTAGAAAGGTGTCCAATGGTTGTTGGTTGGCCAGAGCCATATCCTTTGCCATTGCTTCATCTCTGATTTCTCGCTTGGATTTTCTGCCTGCCCATTTAGGGTTGTTGAGGGAGGAAAGGAGATCTTTGGAGATGGTCGAGTGGTTATTTGTTCGAAGGAGGAAAGGGAAGGGCTATGGTAGAGGATGGGA